>CABHPH010128757.1:0-29539 GCA_902168325.1 Peromyscus nudipes | reverse complement strand
GCACACAATGGAATTTTATTCAGCTATAATGGAGAATGAAGTTATGGAATTTGTAGGAAAGTGGATGGAACTGGAAATTACTATATTAAATGAGGTGACTCAGGCTCAGAGAGACAAATGCAACTCGTTCTCTTGTGTACAGATTCTTGTAGCTCTCTCTAATGTTTGCTTTTACAGATCTTTCTGCGGTGTAAACCGGATGGGATGGTGCATACCTATTACCCCCACCCCTAGCACCCAGGAGGTAAAGGAAGGAAGACCAGAAGTTCAAGGCCAGCCTGGGCTACATGATATTCTTGTCCCAAGAAACAGAAACAAATACAAAATCAAACAAACAAAACCCCAAACATTTCTGCAAGGACTGACCTCATTCATTACTTTTTTTTCTTTCAGATTTAGATATGGGAGATATGGGATCCTGACTTAGAAGAAGAATGAACATGTAATGTTCCTTGACATTGCCAAGTTTCCCCCAAGGGAGTACAACTTTCTCCATTCCCACCAGCGAGGCAGAAGAATGCCATCTCCCCACAGTCTTACCAAGAAAATTTATTGTCAAACTTGTGGATTTTTGCCAATTGGATTATGAGAAATGAAATTCCCATAGAATTTTAATCTCCATTTTTCTTCTAATGAGCAGGGAACCACTCTTTTATTTCTCCAACAGAGATGAGCCCCTTCCTCCAGTGTTTTGGCCTTTACTTTGATCCCTAATTATATCTGGGCTTTTGCTTTGCAGGGTCAGCTATGGCATCTTTGGCCAGAAGGGGTCATGAGGGACATCTGGGGACACTTTTTATGGCTTTGACCTTGACTTTGCTCACTGGGTCTTAGAAGGTGAAGATCAGCACCAAGGACAATGAGAGTTTTGGTCCTCACTTTACATCCTCTTTAAGACAGTCTCTCCCTGCTCATCTCTGTGATACCAGACTAGCCCACCCGTGAGTTCCCACAGCTTCTGTCTGTGCCTCCCATCTCCCCACAGCAGTGCTGGGATTACAGATGTGTGCATATGTCTGACTTTTGCATGGGTTCTAGGGCTCCAGACTTGGGGTGTCAGGCTTGTGTGGCAAATGCTTTAACCACTCAGCTATTTTACCCTCCCCACCCTTCCTTTTCTAGGATTTTGAGAGATGATAGATGATGGGTTTGAGACTTGTTCTTCTTCAGTGTAGGCTTCCATATACATTCATCTTTCAGAACTTCTTTAGTTGTGTCTCACAAAATTTGATACATTTTATTTCCTTTTTCATTAAGTTGAATGGGCTTTAATTCTTTGAGCCTTTCTCTTTGGTTCATGAATGATTTAGAAATATATGATTTAATGTCCAATTGATTAAAGATTTTCATTATTGATCTACAGTTTTATTACAATGTGGTCAGAGGATACATTCCATGTGATTAAAAACTTTAAATGTGTTGGTGTTTGTTTTATGGCTCAGAGGGTTCTGTCTTGGTACGTGTCCCACAGGCCCTAGAAAAGAATGTGTGTCACTATTGGTGGATACATATCCTACAGATGATCTATTCAGCTGAAGGTCTTCATAATATTTATTTTCCTGTTATTTTTTTGAGTGCTTGCTCTATAAATTGCTGAGAATAGATGTTGGAATCTCCAACTGTATCATCCTGTATGTGGCTAGTGTCACATGCCCGAGAGGATGGTGCCAGAGGCAGCATGGCAGCAACTTTGCAGCTAGCCTGGGCTACACAGCAAGATCTTGTCTCCAAAAAAATCTCGGAATTGTCCATTTCTCCTTTAATTTCTGTCATCCTCACCCATGTTGCTCTGATGTTTGGGGCATGTTCATTTAGTATTATTTTATCCCCTAGTGGATTAGTAGATTGTTGCTCTTACTATTTTATAAAGTCTCAGATAATTTTTTTTGCAGTGAGTCAACTTTAATATCAATACAGTTCCTTCTGCTTCCCTTTGCTTAGGATTTGAGTAGTACTTTTAAAAAGTCCATTTATTTCATCCTATACTGACATTATATATTGAGTCTTTTGCAGGCATCACGTTTGGATCATTTCTAAAAATCCTTTTTGATAATCTCTTCTTTTTTCTTTTTAAAAATATTTTATTGATTCTTTGTGAATTTTACATCATGTACCCCAATTCCACTCACCTCCCCGTCCCTCCATATCCACCCTCCATCCTTGCAACCTTCCACCCAAAAGAAAACAAAAAATAAAAATAATAAAAAAAACTTAAAAAAAAAACCACCCCTCACTGAGGAAGCTGCAGTGTGTCATGGTGTGTCACCCAGTACACCCTTTTGCCCAAATAGCTTTATTTGCAAATGTTCATTGCAATGAGTCATTGGTCTGGTTCAAGGCCTCTGGCTTCTGCTACACCATCAATACTGAATCCTCACTGGGATTCCTCTTGGATATCCTGTTGTTGCCCTGTGTCATGGAGAGCCTACTGTTTTGGTTCTGCAGGACCAGTTCCTTCACATGCTCCAGCAGGTCTCAGATGGGGTAGATGTTGGGGTGGGCCACCTCAAAGCCCTGGATCTGGGCCTGGATGGTAGCTGAGTTAGCTAGCCTGCCTGCTTTCCTGTGCCCATGCCACCAGGGCGAGCTCTACTGCTTTGCCCAGGTGAGGGGTGGGGCCAGCTCTCTTGCCTGTGGCGGCTGGCAAGGGACAGGACCGGCTCTCTCTAGCTCACACCTTTGGGCCAGCTCTCCTGCACCCACACTATCAGGGCCAGCTCTCCAGCATTGCCCTGGCAAGGAGCTGGGCTAGCTGATCCAAGTGCCAAAGCCAGCAAGGGGCAGGGCCAGCTCTCTGAGTGCAGTGAGGGGTGGGACCAGCATCCCAGACCAGGATGGTCTTTGGCGGTAACACGGGCCATGGACATCGACTCAGACCCTGTTGCTGCAGGGCCATGGACCCAGACATGGCCCTTGGCAGCAGGAGGGCTGACACATCTCCTTGGCCTCAGGTGACAGCGCAGGCTACTCACATCAGGCCGTTCCTCACCATCCTCACATCTCCAGTTCTGCTTCTCTTCCTAGTGTCAAACTGTTCTGCCTCTCTCTCTCTCCCATCTCTCCACCACGTACTTGCTCACTGTAGTGGTGCTGACCCTGCCCAGCCCTGTGGCTGCAGGTGGAGGCCACTCCGGTATCTCTCACGCCAGGCTTGCCACTATGAAGTGCTGGAAACTCAATCTGAACTTATGTTAGTCTCTACAGCGGCTTCTCTATAAGGTACTGGGCCTCTTTTTGGGGAGTCAATCCTATTTATCATTATTAGCTCTCTGAAATTTGTCTTCAGCAGCTGACTCCAAGCTCCATGAGAGCAGGAAACTGCATCTGCCATGTTTCCCAATGCCAAGAAGAGGACTTGGTCCAGAGTCAACACTGGTCACCACCATCAAATCTCTGTTCCACCTCTCTCAATAGAGCACACCATTGCTCCATTTTTTCCGTCTTTCTCACTTCTTCACATATTTGTTCTTTATAGTAGTGTCTGGCACTAATGTCCCAGGGCCAGTGGGGGTGCATGGCATGGTGCTCAGTTATCCTTCCAGCTCCCAGTCTCTGGATTTATTTAGACAAGACAACATCTAATGTAATTATTGATATCTAAAGAAGATTTAAATATGTTCTGGTTTTTTTCCCTTCATTTTTCTTTTCTCTGGTTTTTCTTTCCTTTCTGTGGGCTAATTGAACATAGTTTTGAATTTCATTTTGGTTTATTTATAGATTTATTTATTTTGCATGTGTGTTGCTTTTGGCTATGTGTACATGTGTGTGGGCATACATGCATGTCTCTGCTTCTGAGTGCTGGGATTAAAGGTATGAGTCACTACACTGGGCTATTTGTTTATAATCTATTTATCTTTTAAAAATCAGATTGGGTAATATTTTCCTTGTATTTTCCACTTCATTGATTTTTTTCTCTCTGTTTGCTCCATCCTGCTATTGGATCTACTTATTGAGATTTTTATTTTAGTTATTATATTTTTAAGTTCTCAAATTTCTATGTCTTTCCTGAGGTATTCTATTTCTTTCCTGTTTCTTCTTTTCATTAAGGATGTTTGTAATTACTCATTGAAACAGCCAACCAACCAACCAAACAAACAAACAAGCAAATAAAAGAAACTTTAGCTACTTTAAGATCTTGGGCCAATACCTTTCTCGTGAGGTTGGCATCTTTTGATCGTATTTTTTTTTTTAATGAAATTAAGATTTCTTGGTTCAGCCAGGCATGGTTGTACATACCTTTATTCCCAGTATTTAGGAGGCAGAGGTAGGTGGAACTACATGAGTTCAAGGTCAGCCTGGTCTACAAAATGAGTTCCAAGACAGCCAGGGCTACACAGAGAAACCTTGTCTTGAAAAAACAAAAACAAACAAACAAAAAGACTTCTTTGTTCTTGTATGAGAGATTTTCAGTTAAAATCTGTACTTTTTTTTTTTACATTATGTGATAAGACTCTATTTGGATTATCCAAAATTTTTATTTTAAATGGTTTTCTCTGACACAATTCTGGCAAGTGGAAGAGGCGGAGGCTCCATTACTATTAAGAAGAAAAGTACATATTCTCTCTCCGCTCTTGTTGACCCTAGAGGTAGCCTTGTTTCTGCAGGACAACAGTGGCAACCTGGACTTTCACTAGGCTTCCCTTGACATCCCGCTAATGACCAGTGGAAGGAAGTCTTTCTCTCGCCAGACAGGGATAAACATTCAGAATTCCCACATGGTCTTCTCTCAGAGAGGAGCGCAGCTGAGGTCATTGCTAACTCTTCTGGGTGCAAATCTCAGCTTTCTACCTGTCCTTGGACACTATCATGGACTATCAAGGGTACTTGATGATTAATTGTGTCAACTAAGTTAAGAGATGCTCAGATAATTAATTGGTAAAACATTATTTCTGTGAAGGCATTTCTGGGCGAGAATAGCATTTGAATTAGCAGACAGAGGAAAAAACCCACACTCATCAGTGTGGGTGGGCATCGCTGATGACCCAAATAGAACAAAAAGGCAGAGGGACGTCAGTTCTCTCTCTTACTTAGTTAGGACTCCCTTTTCCTGCTGCCTTTTGGATTTGGATTGAACTACAGCACCAAATTTTATGGTTTTCTAGTTTAAAGATGGCAGATCCTTGAATTTCTCAGTTAATTTTCATAACCACGAGGGCCAGTTCTTTTAAAAACACCCAGGTACTATGTATGTGCTACTCATTGGTGTTGTTTCTCTATACAATCCTGACAGACGCAGTTGCCTTGGTACAGCCTCATAAGACAGAAGTCGAGGCTACTGACTTGGTATTTGTTGCCATGAGTGAGATGTGACCAGAATAAAAAAAGAGAGCGCTTATTATTAAAGGTTTTTGTTGCTGTTTTTCAAACCAGGATTTCTCTGTGTAGCCCTGGCTGTCCTGGAACTCTCTCTGTAGACCAGGCTGGCCTTGAACTTAGAGATGCGCTTGCCTCTGCCTCCCAAGTGCTGGAATTAAAGGTGTGCACCACCACAGCCTGGCTAAAGTTTTCTGTCTTATATTGTTGCCTTTTTCCCCCCTAGAAAGTGTAAATTTTTGTCACAGCTTTTATTATCTACATTGTTTGGCATTTTCAAGTTACCTTCATTTGCTCCATATGATATATGAGGCAAAAACTATAAACAGAATACTCACCTCCCTGCTGCCCCTTGGTTCCAAGTTCTACTGATCTGCCCACTTCTCTCTAGCCATCAAATTCTTCTTTGGTTTGTCTCTACACAACATTAAGAATTCTTAGTTACGCATAGGAGTGTACACATATAAATAGCAGACCTTCTCTCTGGGGATAGACTTTTGGACTCAGAAAACATTAGTGCAAGGTTCCAACCCAAGTGAATAATGGGTGCCTTTGTCATGAAGTACTCACTGAGCCCTATTCTGTGACAGCTGTCTTTGGACGCCCTCGTCACCTCACACATCAGCAGCTCAGATTTTCCTGCTTGCTTTAGGAATTGGCAGAGTACAACATTTTCTTTCTTGCACAGAGGACAGCTTCAGCTGCAGTAACAGAACTTTCTGATACTCAGCTGTTTGCTGTGGGAAACTCCCCCTCGGAGAGTGTGAAGTCTCCATCCTCAGAAACATCCAAGCAGAGGCCCAAAGCCCCTAGGGTAGAGGGAAGACACACTAGATAATTTCTGAGGCCTCCCTACAGCTAAGATTGTGGAAGTTCACTTGTGTGTGTGTGTGTGTGTGTGTGTGTGTGTTTTCCCTATAAGAGAACAGAGGTGGGTGAAATCTCCACTTTTCTGGCCCAGGTCCTCATGTTGAGCTTTGCATACAGAATGTTCAGTTTGTGTGCCTGATGGAGTAGCTGAATGACTGACAGTATAGGCTTTAACTGTTGTCCATTCAGACTAGCCAGATTCAAACATTTTGTGGGAAGGTAAGCAGAATTGACTCATATTGATATCTGGATTATGCTGTAGATGAGAGAAGAGTACTGGTAACAACTCCCTCATGTTATATATTACATAGTGAATAGTCAGTGCCACATAAGGCTGACTTAAAACTCACAGCATAGTAGGTATCCTTAGAGAGGCTGTAAGCATTCATCTTACCTTGCCACATCATCCTGGCTCAGGACAGTTGATCTCTCCCAGATCTTATAGCGCAAGGGTCAAAGAGACACCCAGAGCTCTGATATAAAGATTTAGAAGTCCATTAGGGAGAGAAGGGAACCAGGTGATGGAGAGAACTGACTCAGCATTTTGTCCTCTGAGCAATGTGCAGACATCAGCTAATTAAATAAATCCATTAGAAAAAGAACTTGAGAATCTTCAAGAGCATGCAGGCCTTCTGCAAGAGGGCTTTATGTCTAGGAGAAGGAGAGCCAAGTATCTGGGGGGGGGTGTAAGATATCTCTTTAAAAGCATTTTCTTGGAAGGAGGCAGAGGATCAGCTATGCTCCAGGGAGTTTCTATATAGGTTGTCTCAGCTAAGTCTCAATAGCAAGTGGGTGAGGGCATTATTATATCAGTTTTCAAGTAAGGAAATAGGCTTAGAGAGATTAAGAAATTTCTCCAAGGATGCGACTGGCAACTGGCAGAAGATGCAATTTACGCATGAGTTCATCTGACTCCAAAGCTTATACTTCCAGCATGTCACCGTGTGGGTGTGCTAAGAAGGGACCAGAGGGACAACGTCCTGGAGATTTACCTTCCAGGCACCAGGCTGAGAAAGATTAAAGAAGGGCATGACTGCTTTTCAGATTCCCTGGCTCCCTTTCCTTACTTTCCCCCCCAAACCACACATTACTTTCAACAGGAAAAGTTTAATAGAAAGAATTGTTGGCTGTAGTAGGAATTGAGATAACTAGGGACTGGCTAGTAAGCAATAAAGGGAAGTTAATGAGTCTAAATATAGTAGCTGCATAGGCTGGCAAGATGGCTCAGTAGGTATGGTGGTTTTAAAGAAAATGGTCCCTAAAGGGAGTGGCACTGTTAGGAAGTGTGGCCTTGTTGGAGTAGATGTGATCTTGTTAGAGGAAGTGTGTCACAGTGGAGGTGGGCTTTGAGGTCTCCTATATGCTCAAGCCATGTCCAGTGAGACAGTTCACTTCCTGTTGTCTTTAAGTCAAGATATCAGAACTCTCAGCTCCCTCTCTAGCACCATGTCTGCCGGCATGCTGCCTTGCTTCCTGCCATGATGATAATGGAACTATAAGCGAGCCACTACGATCAAATGTTTTCCTTTATAAGAGTTGCCGTGGTCATGGTGTCTCTTCACAGTAATAGACACCCTAACTAAGACAGTGAGTAAAGGCACTTGTGGCCAAACCTGATGTTTGCTCCCTGGGACCTATGTGATTGAAGGAGAGAACAGACTCCCAAAAGTTGTCCTACGACCTTTGAACTTACATTGTGGTATGGTGATATTTTATTTGTACTAAAATGTGATTTGTATGTTAATAAATAAAGTTGCCCGGGGGTCAGAGCTATTAGAGCCATAGCAAAAGCTGGGCGGTGGTGGTGCACGCCTTTAATCCCAGCACTTGGTAGGCAGAGCCAGGCTGATCTCGGTGTATTCAAGGATACAGCCAGCATTGGAGACACATGCCTTTAATCTCAATACCAACCATAGAAGACCTGGAGGTCTGTACAGACAGGCAGTGACGAGGTGGTCATGTGGTTGGGTTTACAACCAATGAGAAGGCAGAACAGAAACTCTATATAAAGACAAACACACAGGAAGTAGGTCTCTCTTGGCTGAAGAGGATCGCTGAAGCAGAAAGGGTAAAGGCTCTTAGCTCTGACCTCTTGGGCTTTTATCTTTACATTGGCTCTTATTGAATAAGTGTTTCTTATTGAATAAGACAGTTACTTCTACATTGTGGGGTGTGTGTGTGTGTTGGCACATGCACATGTATATATATATATATACACATACATGCACATACACAGTAAATGTAAAACAAAACAGAGAGGAATAACAGATACAGGAAGAAACCACTTCTCCTAGGGCTGAGATGTAGCATTTGAGGACCAAGTCTCTCAGGACTGAGGTCCAGAACATGGAGTGAGTATGGCAGCCTGCTGAGTGGCAGAGATACCACTGAAGTATTGTATTCATGGAACTTACTGAAAACATTCTCAGATTTATGTTTCCTTATTTTTTTTAAAGATTTTTTTTGTCTTAGATGTTTTGTAGATTAACCATTCTTTTTTTTGTGATTATCCAAGAGCAGACCTTGTTTTAATTATTCTGAATTTGCTGCATCGGAAGATGAGTGGCCTTTCATGCTTCGAAAAGCTGCAGCCTCCAGTCAGCTCATCTGCTCTCTCTTATCTTCTTTCCTCTTTGAAAACTTGGTGAGATATAAGTTAGATGTCCCTCCACCCTGCAAACCTCAACTCTCATATTTGAATTTTTTTAACTTTTGTTGCATTTTCAGCATTTTTTGTAGATTTGTGGTCTTCTCTTGGAGTTCAGAATAATCTCTTTATGCATATCTAATAATGTTTTACCCATTTATTAACTTTTGATTTCAAATCTTACATTTTTGTTTATAGATGGTATATCTCTTTCTTTTTGATATCTGTCTTGCTTTTAATTGTCTCGTCTTTAAAATTTATCTTAAAGTTACTTTTATGTATATATTTATTTACGTGTGTGTGTGTGTGTGTGTGTGTGTGTGTGTGTGTGTGTGTGTACTATGGCATGCTATAGAGATCAGAAGACAACTTGTGGGCTGGGAGTCAGTTCTCTTCTCCCACCATGTGGAACCCAGGTTGTCAGACTTGCTGGCAAGCCCCTTTACCTGCTGGGCCAGCTCAGGTACCCTTTTAAAAATTTCCAAGCGAACCATACTTATTTTATATTTTGTGTTAGATGACAATCTGAAGTCTTTATGTATGTAATAAGGCTGGTGTAGGTTCTGCTGGCTTTTGTTCATGGGTTATATTTCCCTGTGCATTCTTCTTCTTCTTCTTCTTCTTCTTCTTCTTCTTCTTCTTCTTCTTCTTCTTCTTCTTCTTCCTCTTCCTCTTCCTCCTCCTCCTCTTCCTCCTCCTCCTCTTCCTCCTCCTCCTTCGTTTGTTCGTTTTTGTTTGTTTGTTTGTTTGTTTTTTGTGGGACAGGATTTCTCTGTATAGTTTTGATGCCTGTCCTAGATCTCACTCAGTAGACCAGGCTGGCCTCGAACTCACAGAGATCCGCCTGCCTCTGCCTCCCGAATGCTGGGATTAAAGGCATGCTCCACCACTGCCTGGCTGCATTGTGTCTTCTTTAACATAACAAGACAACTTGGAATTTTGTAGGAATTGTCTGAGTTCTGGATTGAAGAAGTTTCTCTAGATATTTGTATTTCTTTTTAACCAGATGCCAAGGCACCATTAATGAAGTACCCTCATTAAACTTGAGGTTTTGTGGAAAACCCAGCTAATTTCATTTTGGGCTTCAAATACCTATTATGGTTTGAGTTTGTAGTCAAAATTCTCAGGAATGTTTGTCATTTCCAAATGCTGAAGGACACTGTCTTCAGTGCTCATACTCCACCATTGCACTGGGAATGTGACCCTTTGAGACACAAGCTTTACACAGATGTAGATTTCCCTCCAGACTCGCCATGACAGATGGTCCAAAGTCTGTCTCTCTTATTTTCTGTAACCTGCTGGGACTGAAGTCACCTGGGATTGACAAATGTTCTTGAAGACAATTTGTTCCATTGATCTCTGTAGGGTTCTTTTTCTTCTAAAAATATTTTTATTTTTTTTTAATAAAATTGTGTGTGTGTGTGTGTGTGTGTGTGTGTGTGTATGAAAGCAGATGACTTTGTAGGTCAGAAGATGTCATCAGATCGCATGGAGCTAGAGTTATAAGCAGTTGTGAGCTGCCCCACATAAATGCCTGCAAAGGAACTCTGGTTCTCAAGGGCTGTGTGTGCTCTTAGCTGAGGGGTCCTCTCTGCAGCCCCTAAGTTTCCATTTTTGCTTAGCTTTGTTCCTGGGCAATTCTGATTCTTACTTCTTACAATTCTGATTCTTACTTCTTACAATTCTGATTTTTACTTGCTTCTACACTTACTGAGCAGAGCGAGGGGGCCTGCCAGAATACCCAGTCTGGTGCAGAACTGGCAGCAGGAGTTTGAGCTAGGCCACAGACCGCTTCTCAGTTCTTAAACAATCTGGGGGTTGTTTGCTCAGTATTGACCAGGGAAACTGAGGCTCACGGAGGTCATATAGAGAGCAAGCACTGGAGCAGAGGCCAGTTCCCTTCTTGCTTCCACACTACTCTAGTTCCCAGGCTTTCTCTGTTCAATATAATTTGCAGCAGCTGGGACATTCCCGCAGTGCAGAAGGCCCTGAAACTCTAAGGACTGTCTTACTCTCGGTCCCCTCTCACCACACAGTCCAGCTTCTCACCAGGGCTCCCACTTCTATTGAGGTGGAAGCCCCAGTCAGAACTGACCACACTGATAAGTGGGCTTCCTAGTTGCTGCTTTTCTGCCTCTGGAGAACTATGAGGAAGTACAATTTCATCAACAGAATGTCATCATTCTCTTACTCCACATGGTATACAGAATTTACTTATGATTCCACAGACCCCTTGAGAGGAGTGTGCACTGTAGCATGCCTCTTGTCTGACAAGACCCTTCCTCCTTTTTGTCTTTCTTCCCTACCTGTCTCCCCACCCCATCTTATACAGAACAAACTCTAGGGACCCAGTGTCAAACAGACGTCACCCCTGGGACATCAGAAGCACACATTCTGTTCTCCTCTCAGACTTGGAAAGGACTGAGGCCAATTAAAAGTGAACTTTTAAGAGAAATGAACATCTTGTATGCCAGGTTTCAGCTGAATGTCACCACAATTGCCTGAATTACAACTATCAGAATAAAATGCATTCTAATTATGGAAATGCCATTAGAAGGAGCTCCTTCTGCCTGCAACCAGCTTAAAAAATGACTACCACCCACCCCTTCCTCCATCCCATCTCCTAACAGCAATTCTACATTTCAGAGAGATTGAAAGGTGATATACCACAGTGAAGAGAACTGTACCCCAGTCTGGGTTTGGATCCTAATTCCATCATCTTCCTACCATGTGATGATCTTCAGCAAAGCCATTTATCTCTCTCTGATCTTCTTCTGTGTAGTTATACAATATAGACAACCACACCCGGTCCGTGAGGTTGTTGGAAAGATTCGACAAAGGGTGGTACATACAGAGGTACCTACTACTTGGCCTGGAACATGTGTAGGGGTGGAGGAATGGATGGGCAAGGCCCATTGTGTTAGAGACTTAGTACTATTGGGAGGGAGGTGGTTGAAATTTTAAGAGGAGGTGCCTAGGGGAAAGTCTTTGGGAGTTTGGCCTTCAGGTATATAGTCTAGTAGTCTCTCTCTTTTTCTCTCTTTTTCATCATGACTGTCTTAGTTAGGCTTTCTATTTCTGTGAAGAGACACCATGACCATGCCCACTCTTATAAGGAAAACATTTAATTGGGGCATGCTTACAGTTCAGAGGTTTAGTCCACTATCGTCATAGTGGGAAGCATAGTGGCATGCAGGCAGACACGGTGCTGAAGAAGGATCTGACAGTTCTACATCTGGATCTTCAGGCAATAGGAAGAGAATGTCACACTAGACCTGGCTTGAGCATTTGAGGCCTCAAAGCCTGCCCCCTAGTGATGCACTCCCTCCAACAAGGCCACACCTCCTAATAGTGTCACTCCCTATGAGCCTATGGGGACCATTTTCTTTCAAACTACCACAACAACTATGAGGTAGGCAGTTTTATTCCAGTGTGTGCTGTGTTATGCTGTGCTGCCCCAGCTCCAAAGCTATAGGGCCATTTGGATATAGACCGGAGCCTGAAGAGCTGGTAAGCTTATTATCTTTGGTATGTGCTACACTGATATCAGGCTATCACTGTACTTCCATTATATCGACATTTCTTACATGTTGGGTGAATGTTGTCTGTCTGTGTTAGTGAGCCTTCCAACATGGTGACAAAATACCTGGGGAAGCCAACTGAAGGGAGAAAGGTTCATTTTGGCTCGTGGTTTCTAAAGTTTCATTTTATGGTTATTTGGCTCCTTTCCTCCCGGTCTTGTGGAAAGGTAAAGCATCTTGGAGGATGGACCATGTATTGGGACGAATCTCTCACTTCAGCTGGGAAGAGAGGGAGGGAGAGGGAGAGAAAGGAGATGGAGAGGCAAGGAGAGAACAGGAATTATGAACTGAAACTTCAACTTAGGAACTAAAAATTTAATCATAACTTATTTTCCAAAATGCACATTCTGCTCTGTATTGGGAGCCTTTGCTTGTCTTTTGGAATGGCTTGGTTATGTGGACCTACTTTTCATCTGTAGATCATATGATATCTGGGTATTTCCCTTGACAGTGTAGCAACTGGGTTGAGATAAACTGCAAATGTAACTGTACAACGTATTTTGAAAAGAAGTAATATAAAAGATCTCATCAGCAATTTATATATTGATTACATTTTGAAATGATACTATTTTGATTAGGTTGGAATAAATGAGTTATGCTATTGTAGCTAATCTTATTCCTGATATGGACCATAAATAAATTGATTTCACAGATGTAAAGAGCAGAATTATGGTTCCCAGAGACAGGGGAGGATGGGGAGAAGTGGGGGATTCAGAGAGGCTAGCCAATGGGCACAAAGTTGAAGTGAGGTACGTGGGTAAGGTCTGCAGTTCTATTGTGTATTGGAGAGGCTAGAGTTAAGGATAATGAATTGCATAGTTCATAGACCTAGAGCTGATGTTTGAGGTAAGGAATATGCTAATTATACTAATTATTCTGATCTTCATAAAGCAATATAAATCGTATTGTATCCATCAATATGTTACTAATTCTGTGTCAAGTAAAATGAATTGTAAAGCTATAGTTAATTTTAACCTTAGATCCTACTTTTGAATGCGGACACAAGTACACTTAAGATTCTGTATGTGGATTCAATGCAATCCCCATCAAAATCCCAACACAATTCTTCACAGGCTTGGAAAGAAAAATACTCAATTTCATATGGAAAAACAAAAGACCCAGGATAGCTAAAAAAAATCCTATACGATAAAGCAACCTTAGGAGGCATCACCATCCCTGACTTCAAACTCTATTATAGAGCTATAGTAATAAAAACAGCTTGGTACTGGTATAAAAACCGACATACGGACTAATGGAATCGAATTGAAGACCCTGACATTAATCCATGCACATACGAACACCTGATTTTTGACAAAGAAGCCAAAACTATACAATGGAAAAAAGAAAGTATCTTCAACAAATGGTGCTGGCATAACTGGATGTCAATATGTAAAAGATTACAAATAGATCCATATCTGTCACCACGCACAAAACTCAAATCCAAGAGGATCAAAGACCTCAACATAAATCCAGTTACACTAAACTTAATAGAAGAGAAAGTAGGAAGTACTCTTGAACGCATTGGCACAGGAGACTACTTCCTAAATAAAACACCAACAGCACAGACACTGAGCACAACAATTAATAAATGGGACCTCTTGAAACTGAGAAACTTTTGCAGGGCAAAAGACACAGTCAATAAGACAAAAAGACAGCCTACAGAATGGGAAAAGATCTTCACCAACCCCACATCTGACAGAGGATTGATCTCCACAGTATATAAAGAACTGAAGAAACTAGACATCAAAATACTGAACAATCCAATTAAAAAATGGGCTAAAGAGCTAAACAGAGAATTCACAAAACAAGAATCACAAATGGCTGAAAGACATTTAAAGAAATGCTCAACATCCTTAATCATCAGAGAAATGCAAATCAAAATGACCCTGAGATACCACCTTACACCTGTCAGAATGGCTATGATCAAAAACAATAATGACAGTCAATGTTGGAGAGGATGTGGAGCAAAGGGAACACTCCTCCACTGTTGGTGGGAATGCAAGCTTGTACAACCACTGTGGAAATCAGTATGGCAGTTTCTCAGAAAATTAGGTATCAAACTACCTCAAGACCCAGCTATACCACTCTTGTGCATGTACCCAAGGAATGCTGATGCATACCACAAAGATACATGCTCAGCTATGTTCATAACAGCACTATTTGTAATAGCCAGAACCTGGAAACAACCTAGATGCCCATCAACTGAAGAATGGATTAAGAAAATGTGGTACATATACACAATGGAGTACTACTCAGCAGAGAAAAACAATGAAAGCATGAAATTTGCAGGCAAATGGATGGAACTAGAAAAATATCATCCTGAGTGAGGTAACCCAAACCCAGAAAGACAATCATGGTATGTACTCACTCATAAGTAGATTCTAGATATAAAATAAAGAACAATCAGACTATAACCCACAGAACCATGGAGGCTATATATATAGCATGGAGGTCCCTAGGACGACTATGGCTTATAATAAATTTCGGTTTTACTCAATCACTGAGCAAGACTCAATGAAACATCTTACTATCAAGAAAAATGGGCCTTGGTGGTACGTGTTACTGGAGTTGTGTCCATGCCAGTGGATGTCCACACAGCCCAGAAGAGAATTTAACATTGCTGCTGCCGCTGTCGCTGTCGCTGTTATAGCAATGGTGGCCACCACTGCTACTCTTTCTGGGATTACCATTTCATAATTGCTTACTACAGTTAGCACAATGGAGACCCTGGCAACGAAAGTAGCTACCACAGTTAGTTAATCTCTCATTCTATTGGGCATGATAAATTTAATTCAGTAGTTATATACATCTCGATTGGCTTTGAAAATTATAAATTTATAAACTCAAGTTCCAGTTGTTCTTGGGATACTATCTTACAAGGACTCCAACGTACAGTATGGCTCGTTAAGGAAGGGAATGGCTCAGTTACCTTTAGCCTACTGGCTATGGATGAGATAGGACCTCTGTTGGTCTTTTTCTGTATCGAACACACAGATTGCAAGCCCAGTGCCACTTTGAGATCTTTGGCAGCAATTAACTATGCAGCCCACACATGATTGAGCCTGTATGATAATGAGTATTCAGAGACGGGTAACGCCTGGGGAGCACTCACCAACCTAAGACAGAGCACCTGTGTGGCCTGGGCAGGCGTCTCCATGACGGGTAAGGTGACCTGCTGACATCCCACGCAACCCAAGTCAGAAGCTCATTTTTTAATAAAAGGGGGACCTGTAGGGCCCTGGCCCCCGTTTTGGGTAACTGCTGCCTTGCTTGTGCACCTTGACATTGATATCCTCCCTATGCTAATTCCCTACCAGGTTCCACCCTCCTGAATGCTTAAGAGAAGTTCCTTGTCTGTGTATCCTGAATAATGGGCGTTAACAGATTAGAAGCAAGATTGTAAAAGATCAGTAGCGAACTTCTGCCCTCCGGGGTCCTCCCATTGTGCTGTAAGCCTGCATTAAGACCTCCTCCCCACTTCAATAAATGACATTCGGCATTTAAAATTAATATATATATATATATATATAATTGAATGAATACTGCGAATGTAATCTATGAATACCACAAATGTGATTAATATCATGAGTGTAATTAATGAATATCATGAGTGTAATTTAAAAAATAAATAAATAAATTAAAAAAAAAAAAGATTCTGTATGTGGCTAGCACCGGTTTCCCATGGGCATGTGGTCCCAGAGGCTAGAGACACTTGGCTTAGTGAGGGGGAGCAGGGCTGGGTCTCAGCTCCAGGTCTGGGTCTGAGCATCTTAAGTTGGCTGGAGTTTTCACCTGCCTCTGTGCTCTCTGGGCCTGTGGCATCTCTGGTGGAGACGGTGTGGGTCTCAGTATCGCCACCTGCTGGAATCCAGTGTCCTTGGTTTTCCTTATCTGTCACCACGTGGTTATGGTCTTCTGGAATCCCAAGAGTTTATTGCTATGTGATTTGAATGAGCGATGTCCCCGTGGGCTTGGGCATTTATTTGAACCCCCGGTCCCTGGTTGGTACTGGTTGGGTGGGTTTAGTAGGTGCAGTCTTGCTGGTGGAAGTATATCACAGGGGGCAGGCTTTGAGATGACGTAGTTCTGCTCCACTTCCAGTTCACTCTTTGCTTTGTACCTGTGGTGGAGATATGATCTCTCAGCTTCCTTCTCCAGCCAGGTGTCTGCCTGGCCGCCATGCCTCCCCAACCACAATGGACTCTTCTCCATTTGGAACCATAAGCCCAAAGAGATGATTTCTTCCACAAGTTCCTTTTGATCATGGTATTTTATCACAGCAACAGAAAAGTAACTAATATAAATGCTATCTGCTTTTCATTTTTTCTTTGCTATCCAATATATATGTAATTGTATACTATATATGGGATTTAAATAATATGCAGCTGCTTTAGTGGAGGTTTTAGGAAGCAATAGAAATAAAATTGCACATGTTTGATCTATCATCCTGAACTGGAAATCTTAAATACTTTTTGATTCTCTCTCTTGATCAAGTCTGCTTTGTATCCTCATCATTTCCTAAGAGGAAGATTGCATTAGCCTCTTCCTGGCTGGAGTACAGACTCTCCCTGGCTCTCCCCAGCTCTCACAGCTCTTCCCAGCTCTGCCCTCCCTAGCTCTGCTCTCCCCAGCTCTTCCCTCCCTGACTTTCCCTGTGCAACACTCTCTTTTAGGCCAAAAATCTGATTATATGGCTTCTCTAACATCTAGCAGTTTCCAAAGCACAAACAAAATACCCAGGCTTCTCAGCATGACCAAGAAGATTCTCTATGGAATAACTTTTGTCTGTCTTTGTCTTATCTGCTACTTCCACTTATTATCCATCATCCCATTGACACATGCTAGACCATTTAATGTGTGTATGTACATATATACAACATGTCTTTTAGTGCATGTTCATGTAGACATGCTGTTAAGTATAAGACCATGTATAAAGCACACCATCTAATGTGTATATGCATAATATAACATGCCATCTAATATATGCACATAGGGATATGTCTATATATACAATATATTTACATATATACATCATGGTCTTTTAAAAATTATTAATTTATTATTTATTTATCTTATGTATGTGGGTATTTTGCCTGTACATATGTCTGTGTACCATGTGTGTGCCTGGTGCCTGTGGAGACCAGAAGAGGGCTTAGAATCCCCTGGATTGGAGTTACAGATAGGTGTGAGCTGGGAATTTAACTTGGATCCTCTGGAAGAGCAGCCAGTACTCTTAACCATTGAGCCATCTTTTCAGCCCCCACATCATGTTATTTATTGTGTCTATGCAAACAACATGTCCTTTAATCTATGCACATGTGGACAGCATGCCATTAAATGTGTGCACATATATAAAGTATGTCATTTAATGTATATATGCAAACAACATGGCACTTAATGTATACATATGCCCACAGTGTGACATTCAGTATACACACATGTATACAGCATGCACATTAGTGTACATGCACATATATGACAAGCCATTTCATGCAGGTAGATAGAGACAAAGTGTCATGTCACGTCTATGCTTTGTCATTGCTAGGCCTTTATCTTCCTGTCTGCTCCACTTGGCTAACTTCCCTATCTTTGATGACACAGCTTTCTGCACCTTCGCCAGACTCTGCCGTTGGGTGAGCAGCTGGCGACTGAAGCACATGTCTTACCTGTGTAATGACAAGAATGGCTAGCCTGCTTAGGACATAGCAGACACCCTTCTGAGCGCTGTTATGTGCTTGAGCTCCTTGCTACCATCCTCATTTTCTGAGCAAGAAAAGGGAGGCATGGAGAGGTGCAAAGACTTTCCTGAGTAAAGCAAGGAGTGGGCAGCTGGGCACTAGGGCGGCTCACTGCACACGTGGAAGGTACCTGTGCTTTCTCACACTTTGATTGTTGGCTTATGAGTCTGTGGCCCTTGCTAGACTGGTAATAGCCAGAGGCCAAGGACCTGTCTTTTGTTTAATCTTTGTTGCCTCACACAGGACTTCAATGTATATTTATTGAGCAGATCTTTTATACCCAGATCATCTTATCATGTCCCATTCCATCTCCTTCATGCACACTGCGGTCCCCCTTTACACTAGTTCTTCAGAAAACTGTGTCTGTCAGCTTCTGTTGGTGCTGGAAGAGAGAGACCCATCCAAAGATAACATGAGTGACTTCTCAGACACTACTTAAACTTCTGTGTGTCTCAGCAGGATGGTATTACTACTACTACTACTACTACTACTACTACCTTATGAACTCCACTGGCTTAAATCATCGGAGAGGGTGAAATGATGTCAAAAATTCTAAACACGCTCTTCTGATGAAAATGTATTTCCCTCATTTTAGCATAATATTCCTTTGAATCATGCCAGAAAATCTTAAGATCAAAGCTCCCCCTATTGCAATTCTCTTCCTTTTGGATGCCATGCCAATGAACCATGGGAGGAAGAAGCTTCCAGCATGCATAAAGGAATGCTTCTGTACAAGGCAGCCTGGATGCAAAAATACCCAAATTTGTGAGCTAGAAAGCTAGGGATCCCAGAGGAGAGAACAGACTGGCCTGGGCACAAGGTGTATAGCTTGGCCAAAAGTTGTTCTGGAAACGTGGCAGTTCCATGAGGATGGGTGTTGGTACCAGAAGGCCAATTGCATGGGCAGCTTCACCTGTGTCCTGTCTCAGGATGACAATGGAGGAACCAGGTCAGGGTGGCTTGAGAATTCAATGTTGAAGACTTTAAGGGGGTGATGGCTGGCTGAAGCACGATTGATTGAAACTGCTCTTGCGTAGATACGGCCAGATAGTAGTGCCTGTAAGCAAGCACTGAGGGAGAGTGCTGATATGCCCACGTGTTACCTGCAGAGTGCTGCGAATGCTATTCTTGGCTTCTTTCTTTCCTCTTCTATGAATCTGTCACCAGAATACTGGGGCTCATGACCATTGGTTCCTTGCAGATGCCAATGAGCAGAGGCAGGAATTGACTCTTTCAAAGCGTGCTTTAGAGAGACAGCAGTCTGAGAAGACAGTGCATCAGCATCCTAAAAATCAGTACCATCTTTTCTCCAGCTACAAATTATACAGGGGGTCAAGGCAGTAAATCATGCTGCAGCCCAGGCTTGCCCCGTTTCTGGACAGTGACTGTGCCTGAGCTCTGGCACTTCTTGTAATGCTAAGTCTAGTCAGTTTCTGTTGCTGTCAACCTTGTACTCCTCTATGGACATCTGGACAAGAATGGGGTTAGCTCAAAACAGACAGACCATTAACTGTATGTGTGCTAATCAAACAACATGTATGTGCTGGTTCCTCTTTATAACATGGAACACATTCATGCCTTTATAATACAGAATGTAAAGGCTCTCCTATCTGTCCCTGTCACAGTGAAAACAATCTACTCCTTGGGCGATGTTTGCATTTAGTTATGGCTAGAGGTAGAATCTAAACCCACTTGCTGGTGCTCATAGGTCTGTCTCAATCCTTATGCACCACTGCCTTTCAGTGGTATCCAGTTTGGGGCTGAAGTGGATCCATAACAGACAGCACTGAAATCAATGCACACTCCTTCCACAGTGGTTTTCAACCTGTGGGTAGTGACCCCTTTGGGGGTGGCAAATTAGGTATCCTACATATCAGATATTTACAATTCATAACAGTAGCAAAACAACAATTATTAGTTAGCAATGACATAATTGTATGGATGGGGGGTCACCACAACATGAAGAACTGTGTTAAAGGGTCACAGCATTAGGAAGGTTGAGAGCCACTGTGTTAGAGGCACGTCAGGCTCTTGTGATGGTTAGTGTTAACTGTCAACTTCATAGAGACTAGAGTCACCTGGGAGATGGAGCTTTGTGCATGACTGGAGGATTATATTGACTGTATTAATGGAAGATGGAAGACCTGACCACTGTGGGTGGTGCCATTCCCTAGGCTGGGATCCTGGACTGTATAAATGGAGGAAAGGAGCCAAGCAGCAGCAGGCGCTTGTTACTCTCTGCCTCCTGACAGCAGATGCGATGTCATTGGCTCCCCTGACTCCCATCGTGGTGGCTTCCCTGCCCTGACAATGTGATAGATGATAACCTGGAACTGTGAGCCAAATAAACCCTTACTCCCTCAAGTTGCTTTTGTCTTTTTATCACAGCAACAGGAAGAGGAAGTAAGACAGTTCAGTTAGCAGATATGCCACTTCTTGTACATTCTCTAGTTTGAACACAACACACCTTCTTGAAAAAATCCATCAGCTGTTTGTACTTTAGTATAAATAGAAGTCACAGAATCACAGAATCTTCTCCTAGAAAGGATACCTTAATTTATATCCAATTCTACTTTCTACCAAAAGCAGACATTTTCTGAACAGTAATTCCACCATGGCCATCCTGGCTGTTCTTTACCACTTCCTTTGGCAGGGAGCTGATTGTCTATCATGCCTCCTAGGCCAGAGTCCTCTAATTGCTAAATCACATTGAACAGAAACCAGCCTCTCTTCAGCTTTCCACCAGCAGCCTTCACTCTCCTCTCTGGAGCAATTATGAAATAAATTGCTTCCCTTCTCCCATGACGACCTTGCAGGATGTATGAGCTCTCCTGTCCCTTCTCTTCTTCTCCAGGGGGAATGCCTCTGCTCCTTTATAGATCCCCTGTGGGACTACCTTTCCATTCTCTCCACATTCCGGCCACCCAATCCATTTGAAATTCAAGCCTGACCTCTCATGATGCTTCCATCATGGAGGCCTATGTCCCCTAATATAGGAATTCCAGATAGAAATTTACACCAGTGACTAAGTGCTGTTTACACATGACCACCCCTTGATTCATTTCTATAATGTGTTTTGTGATGTATGCATTGATGTGTGTGTGTGTGTGTGTGTGTGTGTGTGTGTGAGAGAGAGAGAGAGAGAGACAGACAGAGAGAGAGAGAGAGAGAGAGAGAGAGAGAGAGAGAGAGAGAACCCTCATACTCATTGTGCGTGGATGTGTGCTGTCTACTTCTATTGCCTTCCACCTTAGTATTTGAGTTGGAGTCTCTCAATGAACCTGGAGCTTACTGTTTGATCTACACTGGCTGGCAAGTGAGCCCTGGACATCCACATGTCTTTGTCCAACCCCTACAGGCATGTATCATCATGTCTGGCTTTCACACAGATGTTAGAGATCTGAGCTCAGGTCGTCATGTGTGTGCAGCAATCACTTTACCCTCGGAACCAGCTCCTCAATACCCAATTATCTTCCTTCTGCCCTTCCTTCCTCCCTTCCTCTCCCCCTTCTTTCTTTCTTTTCTTTTTAAAGCTTCAGGATAATTTAATTAGTCTTTAAAAGAAAAAGTGCAAATCAGGAAAACTATAAATCTAAACAGCTGCCAGGAGGAGAGAGATGGAGATGGGGAAGAGGAAAAGCCATGCTATTTGAGTTAGAACAAAAGTCAGCCATGCTGTGGACAAGTAACCACGTGGTGGGGAAGGGGGCTTTAGGGAAAAAGAGTGGAAGGCCAAAGTATAAGGTGAAGTGCCCTTAGACTCTGGCCAGCATCCCAAAGAAAAAGACCCAAGAGAAGAAAACGGAAAAGTTGAGGCAGAATGATTGGCAGACCCAACAGGACCTCCCAGCAGCACTGGAGGGGCTGTACTTGGGTGGAACATTCTAGGAAGGAAGTACGTTATCTCATTAAAGGGATAATTACTCCTCCTGTCTCTTTAGTAGAACTTAGAGTGGATGTGCCTTCCGGAGGGGTGGTCTCTTAGCCAGGTGATTGACCTGCCCAACTGGAATGTTAGACTTCACTCAGGCCGGAGATCCCATTTTCTTTACCAGAAGGGAAGTTTGCCCTTAATAGACTCTTACTACTACTACCACACTGCCCTCCTCTGAAGAGGTAACCCCACAATCATTTAGGGGACAGCCCAGTCCAAGTTCTTATAACTTTTTAATCTGATGGAGATGATGAGCATGGCCCTTGACCTTCCCCGTTAATCTACTGTTCCATCTAGGCAGGCATTGCATCTACTCATTCTGAGTCTTTCCATAGTCTCTGCCACACTGGACAGCTGTCAAAAAATGCAGTTGGTTGATAGACTCACTGGGGCCTGGAAGTCACTTTCTGCTCTGCTGCACTTCAGAATCCAGCTGTGTCCAGTTGGAGCCAGATCCTGATCACTGATTTTCTCGGTGAACACGGACTCAGGTCTGGTGGCTTGCTCATACATGAGAGAAGATGAATTTCTCTTTGGGGTGTTACTGTCATCAACTCTTAGCTAGAAGGAAACCATAACATATCCCAGTCTCTGAAGATCCCAGGATGTCTCCTCTGAGCCCCAGGAGTGAAAACCTCTCAGGTGAGGGTGTGTCTTAAAGGGGTGTGTATGTGTGTAGAGGCACCTCAATGTATCAAACAGCTGCTTCCAATTGTGTGTCCTCATGGGGCCTCTAGCCTCTCCCTCTCCTCCTCCTCCTGGCTGTCACCTATAAATCAAGCACCTCTTCTTAAAATTGTAATCACCAAAATAAGGGGGTGATTTATAGGGAATTCTGAAATACCAAAATAATCAGCGAACACTTCAACTTAATGACGGCAATAAGTCAAAAGGCTCTGTGCTCATCTGGGGAGGAAGAACACGTGGATCTTGGGGGCTTCCGAATGACAAATGCTCTCCTGTGAGTTGTAACAAATCAATTATACACATGTTAAAAACCCAGCAACTCCCCCTTTAAAGACACACTCCTATGGATAGATTTTACAAAATCAAAACAAAAAAACCTGTCCAAAATAACATCAGTCAGGGATGTGGGCACCCGGTGCCTGCAGAAGGTGTCCACAGAATCCTAGTGTGGGCAGGTAATGAGGAATCTACCTTCACCTGCTGTGGTGTTTTCAATCAAACCTGCTGGCTCCCACTAAGAGTCCTGTGGGGACATTTAATCTTCAAGTTGTCCCGGGTCCATTTGTCTGCTGTGTACATCTCATTTGAAGGAGAATGTCTTTTCTTTCGATGAAGGAAGAAGTCCTTCCTCAGCAGCTGGCTCTGAGATGGGAACCTGCGTTTGCTCATTCTGTATGATCCCGTCTGTCGGGCTGCCCAGAAAGAATCCGTGCCCTTTCTCAGGTTCTTTTCCTCTCCTCCCACACTGCGTCCATTTGTCACACGATACAACACCAACACATCTGCTGTAATGTCTCCTGTCAAGGCAGGCGGGGCTGGAAGCCATTCCTGACCTTCCCCCAGCTGGCAACTTTGTCAGATTCAAGGACTTGTAGAAGGTCATGCTTAACCACTCCAGGGTTGAGACTGTTGGGGCTTTGGCCATATCTGACAATCTGGGTACCACAGCAGGTAACACCATCCCCAGGAGAACTTAGCAAATGGACACTCCATGTAGCGGTGCGCTCTGGCGGGTGAAGAGAGGGAGGGCATGCTCACCCTTCCACTGAGAACCCTGAAGGCATGGAGGGTACTTTGAGCAGTTACTGTGCATGTGGTTAAGTGTCCTGGAAAGGCAGCAGGGGCCTGGTCGGCCTTGGGCCTGCACCTCAGGCTGTGCCAGTTTCTGTCCATCTGAAGCTCTGTGGAGCCTTTGCTGGCACACAGCACATGGGGCAGTCTTTTCTTTTCTTTAGTGTGTGTTTGGGTAAATGTATGCTACAAGTGTGCGGGTGCCTGAAGAGGCCAGAAGAGGGCATCCGATCTGTCTTCTGCCCACTGTGCTATCTGGCCTGTCTTCTGCCCCCTCCTACTCCCTGTGCTTGGCTTTCTCTGGCAGATTTCCCTCCCCTTTCATCCTTCCTCAGCTCCTGAATTTCTTTAATAACTTTCCTTTGTATTACACCCCCCCTTCCAGTCTCAGCCCCCTGATTTGGATGCTCCATGATCGACTCTTCCCATCCATCTATTGTTTCATCTATTCCACACTTGGTTCTGTGTGTACTTTTACTTCTCATTTAATTAAAAATGTTGATAACATTGTATTCGCATACAACACACTGATTACATTCACCCCTCAACACCCTATCCATCCTGCCTCACCTCTCCCACTCCTGCCGATCCCCCCTTCTCAACTAGTCCACCTCCTCCCCTGTGTTTCTCCCTTTCTTCCTTCCCTCCTTCCCTTTTTCCTTCTCATTTCTTCTCTGGTCCCATGCAGGCAGTCACAGCTGCTGTGTGGTCATGATTGCAATGGCGATGTCATTTCCAGAAGATACCCCACCCCCACCTTCCCATCCATCGGCTCCCACAGTCCACCCACTTCCTCTTCTGCAGTGTTCACTGAGCTTAGGGGCTGACACAGATGTTCCACTTGGAACCAAGCGGTCATTAGTCACTTAGTCTCAGCACTTCGCCATTCTCTGACCGAGGCTGACAGCTGGGTATAAATAATATTTACTTAGAAGGTACTTTAATGACCTGCCCATTTGATTAAATATCAGTAGCAGATTCCCTCATAGACTCTGTGACCTATCTAGCAATAGTCTTTTGACTTATTCTGTAGTGCCCTCCCGTGGAGTAGGTCTCAGATCTAATCAGCAATTAGTTGGTTGCTCCCAGAACATGCCACTACTGCACCAGTGGGCACATCTTGCCAGGGAGGGACTACATCTGAGTGTGATCCTTTTCTCCCCAGCAGCCTGCACAGCTGCTTCTGGCACTAGTCAGCAGGGAATGGCTTCCAGCTCAGTTCCCTTTGGTGTGTGTCCTGTATTCAGGGATATGTGGTGTCTTCAGCAAGAGTCTTCCATCTTGTTCTCATGGGCATCCAAGAGCCTGCTATTTTCAATCTGCGTTTTTTTCATATGTCAAGTAAATCTATATTCAAACAGTTATGCTTTGTGAGGGTCAATCAGAAGCTGCCACAGTGAAAAGGGAGAACTCACCAGAGGCTGGATAGTCATTGGAGAAAAGAGGTCTGGGATTTAGACCTGAGAAGTCACTCAGGTGAGAACAGGAAAGAGTAGCCCAAAACAAAGGAACAGAACGTGCAAAAGCTATGATGCAGAAAAGAGCTTGGAGAGTTCTAGAAACTGAAGAGGAAATAATCAGAACCTAAAAAATAAGCCAACAAAACCCCTCACAGTAAGGACTCTGTGATGGGAGATTTCCTAATGGAGAACTTACATTTTATGCCTGCATCCCTTCGGCCTCAGGGGCTTGCTGTTGTTCAGGTAGTCAGATGGCTGCTTCCCTCCCATAGTCCCTGCTTCTGCCCAGATGTTACCTCCTTCAAGGGGTCATAACCTTTGACATGACCTGTATTAGTTACTTTTCATTGTGGTGCCTTGAGGAAACAACTCACAGGAGGGAGTTTGTTTACTTCCTTTCTGAGCCTTTTTTTTTTTTTTTCCAAGACAGGGTTTCTCTGTGTAGCTTTGCGCCTTTCCTGGATCTCGCTCTGTAGACCAGGCTGGCCTCAAACTCACAAAGATCCACCTGGCTCTGCCTCCTAAGTGCTGGGATTAAAGGCGTGCGCCACAACCGCCCGGCTCCTTTTTTAGCCTTTGATTTGTGGTTACTTCATGTTTCTGGGCTTGTGAGACCGTCATGGCAGGGGGAGAGTACAGTGGAGAAGTCCTTTACCCCATTGCAGACAGGAAGCAGAGTAAGGCAGGAAGGAGACGCTAAGGATATCCTCAAGAACCCGATGACATACTTCCTCCAGCTAGGCCCCACCTCCAAAAGTGCTCACAAAGTCCCAAAACAGCAGCACCACCTGACAACCAAATGCTCAACAATGCACCTGTGGAGGGTTATTTCATAGGGAAATCACATCTCTCTACCTTGCCCAAATGTATGTGTATATATCGTATCACTAAATGAGATTGGTGTTGATTGGATGGCTCTTCATAGAAAATCTTCCTCCATTACAATGGAAACCACACAAATACAATATTCCCAGCACTCTGCAAACAAAATAAAATGGAAAAAAATGCAGGCATTTAATAAATGTTTTGTGAGTTAATGGATGATGAGGGATAGGCTGGGAAGCAGAACATTGCTGAGGAAACATTTCATTATGATCCAGCTCTCACAGGAACAAACGCTAGAAGGGAGAGGGTGAATGTGTTAGAGCCATGCTGGGATATTATTAAGGGGACAGAAAAAAGTGTGTGTAATGAGTATGTTTATTATGTGAATGCAAAGGCCAGAACTTCAGCTCTCAGCTCTTATGCATGCTAATATCTTTCCTGTTTACATTACTGGTTGGCCTAGCAACTCCTGTTACTTCTGTGATAAATAGACATATTTCTATGAAAGGTACTCTGAATAAGCCACTGCAGACCCCCAGGTATGGGCAGTACTTGTCACTGGTGGTGGCCCCACTACACAGACTCTGACCAGCATACATGGACTTTCCCATGACCACACCCTTCTGGAGGCTCCCCTATGCCTGTTTTGTGCTTACACAAGCATGTGGACCTCACCAAAGTTCTCTGTGGAGATCTGAAGTAGCAATGACTAGCTGGGCCCATCTGCTTCTGTCTCTCTACAGAAGATGTAGTGTGATTGTTAGAGTCCTCTAGAAGTCAGATGAGACAGACAGCCAAGGTAAAAGGCAGGTTGGAAGGTGGAATGATTTGTTGAGTGGATGATTAGATGTTGGGAGTGCTGGAGAGATGGTTGAGATGTGTTACATCTATTTAAGGGATTGGGTTCATGTTAGAGGCCAGAGAAACAGAACTTTTAAGATTTCAACCAGTTTCTAATTCTGGGCATCTATCTATCATCTTTCTATATCTATCTTATCTTTTTCATCTTATTTTGCATTTTTATCTATCTATCTATCTATCTATCTATCTATCTATCTATCTATCTCTATCATCTGTCTATATCCATCTTATCTATTTTTCATCTATCACCATTTCTATCTTCTATCTCATCTGTCTATCTCTATTTTTCATCTATCCATCTATCTATTCATCTATCTATCTATCTATCTATCTATCTATCTATCTATCTATCTATCATCTATCTATCCATCCATCCATCCATCTGGACCATGTACCCATCTGACATCTATCTATTTGTGTTAGTTATCTTTCTGTTACTGTGACAAACAGAGATAATCAGTTTTTTAAAAAGAAAGGGCTGTTTTGGTTCAGTTAGAACAGTTACAGCCCACCATCAGTAGATATGTTGCTTCTAGCCTATGGCAGCATATCATGGCAGGGTGTGATGAGGCAAAACCACCCACTTCATGGCTAAAAAGCAGAATTTGGAGAGAAGAGACTAGGGGTCCCAAAATCCCCTTCAAGGGCACACCCCAGTGACCTAAGATCTTTTGTGGCAGTGGGGACTCAACTGAGAGCTTCACGAGTGCTGTCAAGTGGGTCTACCCCATCCATAGATCCCACATTTTACAGTCTCCACCATATAAGCCCCAGTCTTTATCACAGTTCTGGGGACTTTTAGTGTCTTAACTATAGCACTGTCTATCATCTACCTACTTTCCAAGACTACCTCCAAGCCTGTGGCTATAGGTAAAAGAACTTATTGACTATGGGGCTTTGATTTCACACAATGTGGAAACTGCTGTTCCAGGGCAGGATGTCAGGAAATGAGTCTGGATGTGAGACAAGGAAGCCAACAGAGCCTGCAAGGATCAGCCAGATGCTTGAGGCTGGAGTAGCACCTGCATTTATCTGTTCCCACCTCCAGGCTTTCACTGGAGGAGAAGCTACTTTCCTGCACTCCAGATCCAATGCACGCCTGAACCAGGAGCTAGACACCAAAGAGTGAAGTCTAGCAGGGAGGAGCAGCTGCCTGCCTAGCTCTTGTCTTGCATGAGTGAGGAGGGACAATGGATGTACAGCAAGGGCACCTGAGGCCCTGCAGAGGCTTTCTGAGAGTGGGACAAAAGTCACCTGTCTTCTCTTCTTCCAAGTTTCACACAGAATGTCTCTTGTGGCTCACACCAGCCCAGAAATCTGCAGGGGAAGGGAATTATGGGAAACATAGTTTAGTTCCAACCTAGCTAGGCTGACAATTCTCATGCACTGTAGGAAAAGCCATGGTTATGGATGAGATACCAGGGGATTGTTGGTGCCAGAAAAGATCATCATTCAAAGGATGAACAGAAGATAGAGATCCATCATGAAGAATGGGAAACAGAAATCACAAAGGTAGTATGAGTGTGTGTGTGTGTGTGTGTGTGTGTGTTTTGTTTTGTTTCTGGTGTTACTGTGTGTGAGAATCTGCCTCCCTAAATGATAACAATGACAATGATGATAGAGGTGATTCTGGTTTTCATGACTGGTATGTAAATCAGTAACTGGAACAGAGGCTGGCCTGTGAGGTTCTAGGGTACCAAGGAGGAGGTACCTCTCATTGAGATGGTGTTAGTAGTAATGGTGGTAGACATTGGATGGATTATTCCCTAGCTGTGTACCGTGTGGTATGGGAGCCACTTCGCATTTTGACAATGGCACTGTCTACTTTGGAGCAAATTAGCTGAGTACCAATGCTGGTGAGAGGCGATGTTAACTCAGTATCTGCCAAGGGCCAGGTGTTCAGCTGAGTGCTCACAGTCTGTAAGATAGTGCTGTTGTCTCTTGGCTGCTTCATTCTGCCCTGCCAGCCTCTGGGAAGAGTCAGAATCTGAGGTCCTGGCACAGCAAAACTGTTAGAAATGTCATTAGCAAACATCTGCCACCATAGCGTGTATCTCTTTTGAAGCAAGATATATTTTAGGAGGTTGCACGGGCCTGTTCTGTGTGTGTTGGTGGGTGGGTGGCATTTGAACACACAGCAGCTGTTAATGAATGTCACACTAATTAGGACATTGGAGAGGAGCAGCTGCCCTGCACAGTGGTGACTTGGAATGACAAAGCCATCAGTATCTAACTGGTGCAGTGCAGGGCACTGAGTTCTGTCTGTGGGACAAAGCCAATGCTAAGGAACCCATGTAGACTCTGGAAGCATTGAACTTGGACATTCTTGGCTGGAAAGATTGCATGTGGCTGTCCAGGCAGATCAAACACAGGAGAGGGTTTTTCCAAAGTGTCCCTTGATTCATAAGGGATGGACTCCACATTCCACATTAGGTCTGATGCCTGGATGGCTGGATACTAGGCGCAATCTGGAGGCTGATCCCTGGCGACTTCATCCCTCCAGTGCAGCATGCACAGTTTTTTGGTCTCCCCTTGACCTCTGCCTTTCAGGA
>CABHPH010128755.1:0-23513 GCA_902168325.1 Peromyscus nudipes | reverse complement strand
GAGACCAGAAATCAGTGAGATGTCAGGGAATAGTTAAGCAGGGCTCTTTACAGGGATCATGATGATAAAAATTGCTTACCTCTACATGTCATTTCTCAACTTTATTAAACAGCTTGAAGAGCAAGGGTCTGACTCTAGGTGCCAGTAGAACAAGTAAGGCATGGAAACCCCTCTGAGTGATCTGTGTGGGGGTGACTTGGGGGACAAGTCAAGTAACAAAGCCAGGCAAACTGCCTCAGAGAAGGCCCCAGACAGAGAGGGAGAACCTGGGTTGGAGCCAATGGTAAGGAATTGCATTTTCAATAATGATTTTTCTAGATGCTATTGCTATTTTACCATTTGACTTAGGAATTACAATTGTTCTACATCAGTAAAAGCCAAGGAGGAGGAAAGGCTTAGATGCTGTCCCTTGAACAAAAGGGATGGAATTTTACTTTAGTATGGAAAGGAGAGCTGAGGCTTAGGCAGGGGCAGAACTTTCAGAGACCCCATACGAACATTTGTTTCTCTCCATTTAGGGTGGGACTGTGTGCTACCCTGTATTTACTAGAAAGCCTTGACTGTCTCTGAGATGTTCTCAAGCAGGAAGTAGTCTTATGACCGTTTCTTTGGTTTCGTTTCTTCTAGTAGATCAGCAGCTGACTTTGACTGGATGTTATAGGGGTCCAGTATTTCTTTCACTACAGATTCCAACACTACACCTCATACTGTCCAGTCCATCCAACTGACACACTAAGACTGAAGAAATCCGTCTCATGGCTTTTAAATAGTCAAATTTGGGATCTGGTCTTGAGGACACACTGGGTTTGGTGACTGAGTTCTTCTCAGCCTAGATTTTCTTCTGCAGTATCAGGTGTGATTATGATCTCTCTCAATCACAAGGCTTTAGTAGATGCTGGGAAATGGGTGAGGTTTTACATACGTCAGCTAAATGACTTTCTCTATATGCAGATGACTTGAATACTTTTAAAAGATGTTCTTTCACTCATGAACTTACATGCTTTGAGCATGGGTTTCATAAACCTCAATCAGCAAAAATATTGCTCAAGAGAGCATGGGTGTGGTGGTTTGAATGAGAATGACTTGTATGGGATCACATATTTGAATACTTGGTACTTGTTTGATGGAATTGTTTGGGAAGGATTAGGAGGTGTAACCTTGTTGGAGATGTGTCATTGAGGGTGGGCCTTGAGGTTTCAAATGACTACTGCCATTCCCCATTCTCTCTCTCTCTCTCTCTCTCTCTCTCTTATGCTTGTGCATTAAAATATAAACTCTAGGTTGTTCCTTTACTCTCTGCCACCATGGACTCTAGCCCTCTGAAACTGTAAGCCAAATTCAATGATTTCTTGTATAATTTGCCTTGGTCATGGTGTTTTATCACATCAATAGAAAGTAACTAAGATGATGGGAAAAGATGGTGGTTAAAAAAATGACTGTATGGAGCTCTGAGTAAGTCTGAAAGAAAGTCTGTTTCCCTTTTCCTTCATTATGGAAAGTCCTGGGGTGGAGGGAGAGGGTAGGGCGGGGTGGGGATATGTTTGAGATCCCATAGTGTGATTTCAGTATTCAGCATTAAGCACAGCTCTCAAAGAACAGACTGTATCTTGGCCACAGCCACAGCCATTGTATGAAGAAGTCTATTTCTTCCTCTTTACCCTCTCCTGTTCCTCTTCTCCTTCTCCTCCTCCTCCCCTCTCTCCCCTTTCTCTTTTTCTTCATCATCCAAGACTATTTTGTAAATGATCTGGTAGCAGGAGTCTCTCGTGGGATGCAATGGACAGAGAACTATTAAGAAGATGTATGGGTCATTGCCATCTAGTGACCCGGGGAGAACATGGGTGGTGGATAAGGGCCAATGGCTGCTTGCCTTACCTCCTGCCATAGAGTTTCATGTGGATTCTTTCTCTACAATGAGTCTCCAATGCCTAGTTTATGTTCTGGAGCTCCCTGGGTGGTGAGTCTGCACAGCTGGATCAGGGCCTGAGCTGTGATTTCTTTAAATTTTATTTCCTTAACCTAGAGTCAGAAACCAATAGTCCTGATGATTTCTGGGGTGGAGAAAATCTTTCCTGTCCTCCCCCACCCCAACTGGGCAAAATGTAAGTAAGATCAGTTACCTTAGCAGTGGAGTTGTATCTTCAAGAGAATGGTGTTTTTGAATCAAATGGTCCTTCTTTCTGTGGAACCGGCATCTCTGCTCACTCAGGAAGAACTTTGCTTTGTAGGGCATGGTGGGTAATAAGTGAGGGTGTGAACCATAGGAGGTCCATTGTCCCTGAAGTCTGGAAGGCTGAGGGACAATTTAAGGAGTGAGTTTAGGGACTCAGAAAAGCTCATAGTGCCAGGCCTCTGAAAGCCCCATAAGTGTATGATTTTGCTTAAGACCTCGCTGAGAATTCAGACCTCTAGGTCTTCATGGGCCACCAGTACTTGCCCTGACAGAGGCTCAAATGGACTTTTCTGGCCACCTCTGCCTTATGGCTGTCAGGAAGGCTTCAGAAACTCTCCAGCAGGGTGCCGGCCAGAGAAAAGGAACTATAAATGGGAAAATATGAAACTGATTATTTTCTGCTCTCATGGTATATAGTATTTTAATTTTGGTTACTTTTGCCCTACCTTATTCCACAAAGAACATGAGAGATGGCTTACAGATGCACACAGTGCAAAACAATGAAGATGAATAATTGAATGAGCTAGAGGGAGATGTGAAGATAGAAAGATGAAACCACAGATAATTTTATCATCCCAAAATGCACACTCCTGTGTCCTACAGCTGGGATACAGATTTGAACCTGTAGTGAAGCAAGTTCAAGGTCTAAAACATTCTATAAGAGCCATTTTGGCAAGAGAATCAATCCAGAATCTAGAACTCTGATTTGATGGGCTATAAATATATAATATAGATTATATGACATATTACATATAAATACATGTATATATTACTAATATATTATATATACATCTAAGAGCATTTTACATATTTTATGTTAATCTTAATGTGCTTTTGATTCATTAAACACACTTACACCATGTGTGATAGCTATGCTTGGTTGTCAGCTTGACTATACCTGGAATCACATGTGGCTGAAAAGATGGTTACACCTATGAGGGATTTTTCTTGATTGAATCATTTGAAGGGGAAAGATCCACCCTAAATCCGGATTTTTTGAGGTGGAACTATACACCTTAAATCTGGGCCACACCTTCTATGGCAGCCTATATGAAGGATGTGGAAGAAGAAAGCACTGCTCTTTGCCTACTTGCTCTTGCTGGTGCATTTTTCCTCCACTGGGGTTAGAACCTACTTCTTGAGGACTCCGACCTATACTAAAAACCAGCTGAGACATCCAGCCTTGTGGACTGAACAACTGCCAGATTCTTATACTTTCCATCAGTAGACAGCCATTGTTGGACTAGCTGGACCACAGTCTGTAAGCCAATCTAATAAATCTAATAAACTGATATAATACATACTCATTATATCAGTTCTGTTCCTCTAGAGAACCCTGACTAATATACCATGTATAACTGATAATATGTGATACTATAGTTCACACCTACTGAACCAAAGAACAAGTATCTTCCCAGCAAAGTGTGCATTGTAACACTGCCCCTGTCTTAAGATTTGCTCTGTGTCCTAATATGTTATATATTTTGGGACAAAGTTACTGTTGGAAAAAAATAGGCATTTTCTAGTGCTAAAGTGGAATGTTCTGTAGATGTCTGTTCGTTCCATTTTGTTTTGGTGTTGCTTAGCTCCATTGTTCATCTGTTTCTTTATGATTTTAATTAAAATTTAATTTTTTAATTTTTATATGTACAAGTGCCTGCATATATGTCTGTGTACCATGTACATGCAGTGACTATGGGGTCAGAAGAGGGCATTGATTCCCTGGACCTGGAGTTACAGGCAGCTGTGAGCCACCAAGTAGGTACTGGGAATCAACACTTGGTCCTCTGAAAGAGAGACCAGGGCTCTTGACTGCTGGGCCATCTCTCCAGCCCCCCTCTGCTTATTTTTTATTTGGACAACAATGGTATTAAAGTTATTTCTGAGCATGTCTTCTGGCACCCATATTAAAGGGTTTCTTAGGATGTACAACTAGGATAGTAATTATTGGATATCCATTGCAAGATAATGCTAGAATACTTTCCAAATCAATTACACTAATGTTCAGGGTCACCATTAACATAACTCTTTCAAATTCTTATTTGATTTAGGTGGTAAAACCTTAATATTTTGCCTATTCTGTGGCATAAAATTGATCTCATTGTGGAAAGTCAATTGCAATTTCTTGAATAATAAAGAAATTAAGAATCTTTTCATTTGTTATTTATTTTTCTCTCATCAAAGAATTTTTTATTTCATTGTTTTGTATCGCACATCTTTCCATTGTGTTAACTGTCATTTAATTGTTTCACAGAACATTTTAAATACTTTTTCTTAGACCAACTTTTTATTGTGTACTTCTAGCAAGACCTTTTGATCTACTTTTATGAATTTAATTTCTTCTTATAAAATGACCACTCACAACTCTATTCATAAGACTTTTTTTCTAAGGATTGCACTTATGAATTCAGTCCTGTTTCCTGGGATAGGTGTCTAATGAATTCAGTCCTATTTCCTGGGATAGGTGTCTCACAGGATAACAAGACTAAGTACATTCAAAATTCATCTCACCATCTTCCTATCCTAACCCTTCTGTTTTGTCTTCCACTTAAGAGATATTATTACAATAACTCATCTGACAGCCCAAGCATGTCGTTTGTGGCTAGTCCTTTCTTTATACACTAGTCAATAACTAAGATCTGTGGATACTAGTACATAACTATCTCTTGGGCTCATTCCTACCTCTGTATCCACAGTGGTATTCCTTTCTTCAGTAACCTCAGGAACTCAAGTTGTGCAAGACATCCCTAGCTGAACCTACAGAGTTTCTTTCCTCCAATCTGTGCTTTGCTCTGAAGCCAGGGTACTATGTTGCCAAGTACATTACATAGTCAAATTACTCCCTTGTTTAAAAGTTTTAATGGCTTCTATTACTTACCCCATCTTAAATATGCCATGGGTTCAAAGATTCTTCATAGTTTGACCCCAGCTCACCTTTTGTTTTTCACTTACTGTCATGTCTTCTGCATGCTCATTGTGGCAGTCACAGCCAGACATGGTAGAGGATGTCATACCTGAGAAGACTAATAAAGAAGTTGGATAATACAAAGAATCATAAAAATGTAAATATGCATGTAATACATATTTTACTTTAACTCAAAACACAGAAAATACATTTTGAATGTATTTTTATTTAATGTTTTGAAATGGGGCCAAGACCTTTCCTTGGCATGTGGGTTGATTGGGGTTTGGAGTCATCTTTCCTGCAGAAACCACACCAATGAGGGAACATTTATGATTTCCAGTTACAGCTCTTTAAAAAAGTTGTTTGAGGACTTGATGACATCTGTGAAGCAATGTAAATGCATAAATGCTCTTGCATTTACAAACTTTGTTCGACCCAAAGGATTCCGAGCAGTTTTGTCTATATCTAACTTAATTGCATTTTATTTTTAAGATTCATCTTTCTGAGAAATGTTTTTTTTTTTTTACCCTATCAAAGGTAGTTAGTTCAGCAAGGGCCCTTTCCCTTTGAGCTGATTTGCTAATCATGGCAGCTTCCACCAATGAGATGAGACACGGTCACTACCGACTTCAGAGATAAAGGAAAGTCACCATTTTGGCATATGTGTTCATTAGCTGGATTTGGGTTTAGGTGTACCTTTTTTGAGAAAAAAAAAAAAGAATTCACTTTGTTGAATTGGTTTTGCTGTGTTTCTATGTTCCTTTATGTAGCACGGAGGATATTTATTTCCAACGATCTTCATGAAATTGCATCAAAGTATGATAAATTGAATAAAATAGCAACTTCCTTTTTAAAATCATATTTCACAAATTTACATAATACCTAATTCTATAATTATGCTATCATTAAGACTGGCATAAACAGCTTTGGCAGAAAGCACCAATGGCCCTCTACAAGCGTATTACTTACTTTACCTCTTGGGAGCAGAGTCTCGTAGACTTATCAACCACATATGCTCAGGATACTATGCATCAAGCAAGGTGCTCTACCAGGAGTTAATGGAAGTGAATTTGGTCAAGAGAATGTCTACTTACAGTTCCTTAAATTGTCCTCTCCAACTTTTGGCCTCAGTAGTTTCTTCTGCTTGAGGACCTTTTTATACTTATTTACTTTTTTATTTTTGAGACGGTGTTTTTCTACTTAGCCAAGACTGGCCTGAAACACACTGTGTAGCCCAGGGTAGTCTCAAATTTCCAGCCATCCTATTTCAGCTTTGTGAGTACTACATACTTGTACTTCAATGCCTGACTCCTGATTCATGTTCACTCTGTTTTTCTTAACGTCTTAGTACACATGTTGCCCCATCTGACAAACCTTCTCCAGTTCCCCAGGACTTGGGGAGAAGCCTCATGATCTGCATCTGCCTCTGTCTAGGGTTTCTCCACACTTTGGTGCTGGAGGATTCTGTCTTGGTGGGATTGTTTTGTTCACAATAACATGTGTAGCAGCATCCTTGACTCACCAGTAGTACCCTCCCTTATTCAGGATAACAAAAAATCTTGTTGGGGCACAAACTGCCCTGATTGAGGATTGCTGCTCTAGATGAAAAATGATCACTTGGTGACTTTAGTTTTTGGGTTGATTTAGGATTAATATCTACAAGGCAGAATAGAAATTTAGGAAATGCACAGGGAACAAGTTCATATACATCCCTATTCTGTGCATTTCAGGGCATGTAAAAATTCAGAGCAGTGGTGTCTATTCAATAATCTACTTTTACTGCCTACAGAAGATTGCTGATAATGTTTAAAATGATTATATCTGAAGTTATTATCATTATTTTTGAGATAAGTTCTTGTTATGCAGCTCAGGCTGGCCTTGAATTCATGATCCTCCTGCCTCTACTGCCCAGATTCTGGGATTACAGTCGTATCTTCACATAGGCTTTAAACTATTCCTCGGCCTGTTTCATGTCTGCCTTTCCTTTACTCCACCTTACCGTCTGCCAATAATGGCAGGCCCTTAGAGTGAGAAAGACATGATCTACCAGCCAACTGAGATTTATGAATACATCACCAACTGCATTTGAGCTCCGTGCTCCTGAAGTTTCTGTGAGAAGGAATTTATAGGGGGCGGTGCTATGGAGTATGACTGCAGTATTCAAAATATAGTCAGCTTATTACTCCATCCAATTCAGCAGTCTCCCTCTCATGAAAATAAGCTCACTAAACTTCTAAGTGGGAGTCACTTTCCATATGTTCTTGGCACTGCCCCACCCATCTATGAAACTTTTATTCATTTGTTAATAAATATTTTTGGGCCACATACTATATGCCAGACATTGAATTCAATGCTGGGGATTGCACATATGGCTACACAATTGGCCTAAAGTAAGTTTTGTCTGTATGCACGTTAGCTTCCGGTTGGGCTGCTTGCTGGCTAGCAGCCTTGAAGCTGTTCACTTGCGACTCCCTGAAATTAAGGAGACATCAGGAGGCAATTCAGAAGATAAAGAAATGGTTAAAAGGCAAGCTGACTTTCTTGAGGAATTCCTGAGCACCCCTCTGGCTCTCTTCTAGCAGCAAGAAACAGCCTGAGGAGTGGTACTCATCTAGAAAGGGGACCCTTTTCAACTATTGAGAGATTTTTTTTCTCCCAAGTCTATGAAGCATAGCTGAGAAGTCTCAGGTGGGGAGTAGGCAGGCAGGACCTCACAGCACGGCCTGATGTACCTGTTACATCCACCCAACGACACACTTATCACCTCCCTGTGCTGACCTTTTGGTCTTCAAGGTGAGGAAGTCTCAGAAAGAAATTCGTAGCCCTTGTAACTTTGCCCAAAGAGAATGGATTTTCATGAACATTCCCAAACGTAGCTGTTGTGGTTTATGATTTTTTTTTTCTTTTGGAGAGGCTGGAAATCATAGGGCTGATGACTAACCTCAGAAGGGCACATTAGCACTCTGTTAACTGATCGCCTGCAGAGGAGCAGAGAGGAATTCCTGCTAGAGTCCCTGCTCTGGTCCACCCTGGCTCTGCTTTCTGTCCCAGGATCCTTCCAGCCATACAAACATACACAGTGTCACCATGGCGATGCTGGGACAGTGGCAGGCATGTGAAGAAAGCACGAGGCAAAAATCTCTCCTCCGTTGCTTTGTTAGGTGGGGAAGGAAGCCTTTAACAACAGCTTTGGAAACAGCCATTTTGTCCTCTGATTTTTACAAGAGAACAGCTACCCTGAGTAAACACACAGTGGCCTTCTCTCTTCTGCTCTGTTGGTCAAGATAAGCTAAACTATGAAAACCCTGCAGAAGATGCTCTGGTGTGAGCTGAGCTTTGTATCCCAGAGCCTACTCTTCAAATGGTTTGCCAGGTGTGGAGGTAGCACAGGCAGATGGTCTGGACTGACCATACCAGATTACTAAACCCATTTCTTTGTGAGTTTCTAACACTGGCCCTTGTCTCTCTAGTCCCACTTCGGTTCAGCTGCCATCTCCTGTTGGAGGCATTGTGGCAGAATCCCAGCAGGTTCCTCCTTTAACCCTTTCTCTGGTTATGGTTGGTTGTGTCTCATTGAATCCTGGTTCTCTCTCAATGTCCCCCTCCCCGCCCCCGTGAAACTAGATTTAAAGAGTGTCAAACAGAGACAAGGATGATGAGGCACTAGAGAGAGAGGTGAGGTGGGGCTCATGGGCAGGGCTCATGTCTGCTGTGTCATGTAGGGTATATCCCTAATGCAACTCTGACCACTTGGTAATGGCTCTGGATGCTGCGCTGATGAAGCCTCTCAGCTGCGCCTGGCTCCATAACAAAGATTATTGGCAGTCATTTATCAATGCTTCTGACTGGAGCAGCAGGAGAGATGTTCATTCTCGGAAACAGAGGAATGTTGCCTCCGCACAGGCACTCTGTGTTTCTGGGCAAGCCCGCTCTGTCATCCAGCCCAGAGTTCTCTGTTCTCTTCAGTCTTCCCTTGACCTGGAGCAGACCAGCTTGAGCTCGTGCTTCTCAAATCACCCTTCTTGCAGTAGTTGGGCATTGCTCCTTTCTAGTACTGGAGGGTAGCAGCACACAGTTCTCCCCTCCCATGTCCCGAGCCCAAGGCCTTTTCTCCTTCTTCCTGCTTCTTTAAATCACTTCCGGTAAAGCCCCAATTCCCAACCATCTCCTTCATGAGCTTTTCAGACAGCTTTACCCTTAGTGGTCTCTCAGCACTTTTCTCCGTAGTCTGGACATTGGGGATTAGAACATGAAACCCCTCTCTGGCTTCCTGCTCTTCCTGGGCACAGAGCTCCAGGACAGAGACAATTTTGCCCTAGCTACATCCCTGTGGACAAGACAAACTTGGTTACCTCACTATAGATATAACACCTCTTAGCTGCCTGCCTTCTGTGCTTTCTTCTCAGTCTTGGCCACAGACCCAGTCGTATTTCAGCACATGATACCTAGTTACACCTTTCCAGCTTACAATAAATCTGTGTTAACAAATAGAATGGCATCATCAGACAGGACTTATGGGTCAATTGAGGAGGACAAAGATGGATGTTTTGTAAATATTTTCTCTTATGTGTGGCTCGTCTGTTCATTTCTTCAACAGTGTTTTCCAAAGAGTCCCAGTCCTTGTTTTTGATGGAGTCATTTGTTCCTTCTCACTTTGTGTAGATCACGACTTTTACACCACAGCCAAGAAATCTGCCTCATCCACGGTCACAAAGATTTTTCTTCAGTGTTTTCTACTAGAAGAATAGTTTTCAGCCTATAATTCAGAGTTAATTTGCATAATATATACAGTAAGGATCAGAACCAAATTTTCCTTTTTTGCATAGGTGTTTCCAGTTATTCACTGAATATTTGTTGAATTATTATTTCATGTGTTTTATTCTAGAGCTTTACTCTAGAGCCAGAGACCTCTACTGATTGCTGTGTTAGAAGCCTCTAGAACTACTTGGCCAGTATTGGTGGACTTCTGTGTATTTGAGCATTTGACTTTGGTTTGGAAGTTTTGAAGTAGAGCTGATCTATAGCTTTCACCAGATTCTAGAAGGGGGGGTGTCCTTCATTAAAGTTAAGGGTCACCCCCCTACTATAACATAGCTGTCTGCCTCACTGAACAAAGGCATCTACAGGACAGGATTAAGGGATATCAAAGACTGTGTGTGAGGTGTTTTGGCATTTCTGGGAAGAAAAGAGTATGATCCACTAGGAGTACCCCTGTACACAGTAATTATTCTTAGTATTAGTATTAAAGCCAAGGAAATACAAAGTTAAATCTGATATGAGGCATTGATTCGGCATTCAAAGCAACTTTATGGTTGTTTTGAAGTTTGTTCTTCTGGGACACCATGCTTCCTGTTTTGTTTGTTTTTTAACTTCCTTTTTATTTAATCTTTGTATCTTTCTTTTCTTTCTTTCTTTTTTTTTTGGTTTTTTGAGACAGGGTTTCTCTGTGTAGCTTTGCACCTTTCCTGGAACTCACTCTGTAGCCCAGGCTGGCCTCGAACTCACAGAGATCCGCCTGCCTCTGCCTCCCGTGTGCCATCACCGCCGTATCTTTCACATCATGTATCTCAATAACATTCATTTCCCATTCCTGAGTATCCACCCTCTGCCCTTGCAGCCCCACCCCCCAAATAAAATTTAAGAGAAAAAAGAAAAGAGAAAAAGTGTGTGTGTGTGTGTGGAGAATCTCATCATGGAAGCTGTAGTGTGACCCAGGGAGTCACGCAGTAAACCCTTTTGTCCCTGTATCTTTACTTACCAGTGTTCGTGGCAGAGTCACTGGTCTGGTCACATTTCCTGAGGAAAAGCGCGCACTGCTGAGCCAGCTGCTTAAGTTACTCTTGGTGCTCTCGTCTGAAAACAGAGATAGCTGTGCACCAGTTATTGATTAAGCATCTGTTCTGGACTACATTTGATTCTGGACACAGTGCTGGGACTAAGATAAGACAAGCCCCTTGTATTATGTTTACAATCCAGTGCACGAAAGTCACTGTCAGGACTTAAAGAGATAGACATGCATGTCAGGATAGCTGACAGAGTCAACATTTAGTAACTAGTTCAGCAATTATAAGTATTTCTATACATTTCAAGTGTCACAGACTCCCGAAGAAAGCTTTCTCCATTTCCTAAGGGTAGTATGGCTTTGTTTCAGTTTTATATATGTTGGCTGTACGGTCTTTGTGGCCTCTGATAATTGGTTTAGTGCCCAGAGTTGTGACTTCACCTACCTCCAAACTATAGAGTCCCTGCTTTGAACTCCACTACCATCGTAAGCAAGCTCCAGTTGACTCTGGCATCTCAGCTGGGAGCTCTCTTGAGGGCCTGTGGGATGGTAACCTCTGCCAGCCCCTGTATTCTCAGGTCTTCTTTATACTTTTCTGGTTTATAAGTCTAAACCACTGTTTTTGTTTTCGTGTGCCTGTTGCCTGTAACTTGGCTCCCAGACCTCTCATGTGGATTTCACCGCTTGCCTTGTCCTCTCTTAAGCTGTGGGTGACAGTTTCTGCCAACACTCCAGTGAAATGCCTTAGAGCACAAAGCGTATCACACCCATCTGCACCATCGTAGTACATTTTGAGATAAAAAGACCATGGGTGGGAGAGAAAAGCCCTTGGCTTTACAGTCTTGTCAACTCTGCTCCACCTTCCTCACACGTATGGAGCAGGACAGGGCTACAGCCCAGAGTGGTTGATGCTAAGGCAGCTGTTCAGGAAGGAGAGGAAACAGGAATCGGAGTGACCTCTGCACATGTGCAGAATGCTGAAATCATGGCTCCCCCTCTACTGACAGATCTCAACAGCACTCTTGTGAAGTTTTCCTGACGTGAGAATTTCACCCCCTAAGCTCCTCAAACCAGAGGAGATTAGGTTTGTAAACTGAGAAATATAAGCTCAGAAGAGTCTGTTTCTTTATAACAAGCCAATTTCAAAAGTCTTTATCGGTTTGTGTGTGTGTGTGTGTGTGTGTGTGTGTGTGTGTGTGTGTGTGTAGACAAATTTAAAAAAAGGTAGACAAAGAAAATGGAGATAATTAAGAATTAGGTGATAAGGGCACTCAGATACTAAATAGTTTGCATGCACTAATTTACTTATGCTCCAAAATAACCCCATGAAATAGATATTATTATAATTCATTTAATTACAGTTGAAAAAACAAACAAACAAACAAAACAAAACAAGGGACCCAGAGGCTAGGTAATTGGTACAAGGACATAGAGCAGGGGGCTGGGAAACAAACCCTGATAATCCTGCTGCTGAGCCATCATCAAGTGCCACCTATGATCCACTTTCAACTCAGCTCCTTACTCAGGAGAAATGTATTTTTGTAACCCCATGACAGGAGCAGATATTTAATACCAATGTACACTCCACGCACATTTTGTTGTCAGAAACTGTTACCAGGGGTAGCCATGGAATCTAAAGCATGGTACTATGTGCCCGGCTGTGATTTCTCTTTCTGCTGCAGCAGGGCAGGAGGGGCACCTGCTTCCTCCCGTCTTCTTTGGAAGTTGGACTGCCACTTCCTGGCTCTCTTCATGGGAACTTCTGTCCATCAGCTTGGGGGGCCTCCTCCTTGATTAGATTATCTCAGTTCCAATAAACTTCATCCTCAAATTTCTAGGGCAAGGTGCATTTGAATGATCAGCAAACTATGGATCAGAAGCACCGCAAGTGTAGCAAGTCCCATGCTCTTCTAGTCAGTCTGATGCATGCACAGGCTTTGCTGCAGCAGAATGTTAGAGGTAGCTCCTGTCCCTGCCTGTACTGTGTACCTGGGCTAGGATTGCCGTGGCTGGGTGGTTGAGTGTGTTGAATTTCAGAGTCTGCTGTTAGAAAGCCATCCTTGCTGTATATCTAAGCTTTGTTTTCCGACAACTGTATCCATAATAAAGTTGGCAGTTTGAGCTTCTCTTTCAGTTGAGTCGAAACAGAGAGAAGGAGAAAGGGAGTTAGTGATTGTGACCCCCATTCTTAACTTTTATCTCCTGTTATTGAAGTCAGCCAAGTCGATCAGGAGATATTGTTCAAAAATATGTAAGTGAATGTGTACAAATATACACAGATAAAAATGAATATATACAAATATTCACAATAAAAGTTTTAAACCATACTCGGATGCAAAGCAAGTCTCAACAGACACAAGAAAATTGAAATAGCACCTTACATCATATCTGGCCATCATGAATTAAAGCAGGATTTCGACAACAGAAACAAGAGAAAGCTTACAAACTCGTGGAAATGGAACAACTTTCTACTGAATGAAAAATGGGCCAATGCAGAAATTAGGAAAGAAATAAAAAACTTTCTGAATGAAAATGAAAATGCAACGTACCTTTTGGGACACATTGAAGACCGTTCTAAGGGACAAATTCATAGCACTAAATGCCTACATAAAAAAATTGGAGAGATCTCATATTAGCAACTTAACAGCGCACCTAAAAGCTCCAGAATAAAAAGAATAAATAACACCCCAAAGGAGTAGATGGCAAGAAATAACCAAACTCATGGATAAAATCAATAAAATAGACACAAACAATAAAACAATACAAAGAATCAGTGAAACAAAGAGTTGTTTCTTTGAGAAAATCAATAAGAATTACAAAAACCTTAGCTAAATTATTAACTGAAGGGTGGAGAGAGAGAAGATCCAAATTAACAAAATCAGTGGTGATAGGGGATATCACAACAGATACCAAGGAAATACAGAGAATCATAAGGACATACTTTAAAAACCTGTCCTTCACCAAATTGGAAAATCTAAATGAAATGGATAATTCTTTTAATATACACCACCTACTAAAGTTAAATCAAAATCAAATAAACAATTTAAACAAACCTATAGCCCTTAGTAAAGATAATAAAAGCACTAAATAGAAGTCTCTAAACCAAACCAAAAAAGTCCAAGGTGAGATGGTTTTAAGTAGAATTCTATCAGACTTTCAAAGGAGAGTTAACCCCAATACTCCTCAAATTATTTCACAAAATGGAAACAGAAGGAAACACTGTACATTTTTTTTTTGAGGAGGCCACAGTTACTCTGATACCTAAACCATGTAAAGATCCAGGAGGTAGTGGTGCACACCTTTAATCCCAGCACTTGGGAGGCAGAGGCAGGTGGATCTCTGTGAGTTCGAGGCCAGCCTGGGCTACAGAGTGAGTTCCAGGAAAGGCACAAAGCTACACAGAGAAACCCTGTCTCAAAAAACAAAACAAAACAAAACAAATCCAACAACGAAAGAGAATTACAGACCAATCTTTTGTATGAACATAGATGAAAAAATTGTCAATAAAACATTTGCAAACCAAAGCTAAGAACACATCAAAAAGATCAACTACCATGGTCTTATAGGCCGGAATAGAAGGTAAAATCCTTCCTATGAGGAAAATCCCGTATTTGGAATATCCACAGCTGCTGTTTCACACCGAATTGTGAACTGCTGTGAGAATTCCTTCTAAGACCAGAAAGGATATGTGAGTGCCTAAATTTGCTACTTCTGTGCAACATAGTACTGAAAGTTCTAGTTGAGAGACAAGGCAAGATAAGGAAAATAAAGCACAACTATTTGGAAAGGAAAAAGTATCATTATCTCTATTTGCAGGTAATAGGGTCTTATTTGCTGAAGATCACCCCCATACCTCCACGTGCTGTTAAAGTTGATCACTGAATTCAACAAACATGCAGCATACGAATCAACACACAAAATGAGTTGCGTTTCTATGTTCTAGCAATGAGAATTATAAAAACAATCTCATTTACAGTGATATCAAAAAAGCATGAAATGTCCAGGAATAAAGTTAATCACATAGGTGAAAGATTTATACAGTGAAAACCTTCACATGCATGGTTAATTGATTTTCAACAAGGGTGATAAGAACACTGAATTGGTGAGGGGACAAATAGCGCTGGGAAAAGTAGTTCTAGAATAGTCTAATACAGCAATAGAGTGTAGTTGGCCCGACAGGTAACATTACATCTGAATATGAACTCAGAATAGAGACCTGAATTTAAGACTAGACTGTAAAGCTCTTAGAGGAAAACGGAAGGAAGCCTCATGACATTGGATTTTTGTATTGGTTTCTTAGATACAGAACATGAAGTATAGGCCACAAAATAAACACATTATGCCTCATCAAAACTGATAACTTTTGTGGTATCGGGAAAATGAAAGAATGGGAGAAATCATGTATCTGACAAAGAATTATTGTTTAGAATATAAAAGGAGCTCCATTATTAATACACAGAAGTCTTTCTTGGACTGCAAAGAAGGTATATAAGCCAATAAACACCTAAAACAACTGAGTACATCACAGGTTGTTAGGAAAATGTGAACAAATTAGATTCTGCTTCAAATGCACTATTTAAATCATGAAAAAATACAAGCACCATCAAAGACCTGAGATACTGAAACAAGTATGCATTACTGGCAGAAATACAACATAAAAATTTAAAAGCTATAGTAAAAAAAAAATCCTCGAAGGATAATTATTACTTAATATACAGATATGTCTATATTGAAAGTGGTTACAGACCTTATTTTGTGTTTTCTAAAAAAAGATAGATCATGTTAAACAATCAAAATTCTTTTGGATGACTCTATTTTGTGATCAGTAGCATTTGATGCTATTATAAGATGGCCAGGTGTGGTTGTTTGAATAAGAATGACCTCCATAGGCTCATTTGTTTGAATGCTTAGACATTAGGGAGTGGCACTACTTGGGAGGGATTAGGAGGTGTGGCCTTGTTGGAGTAGGTGTGGTCTTGTTGGAGGAAATGTGCCACTGGGGGTGGGCTTTGAGGTTTTAAGGGCCCAAGCCAGGCCCAGCGGATCTGTCTCTTCCTGCTGCCTGTGGATCCAGATGTAGAACTTTCAGCTACTTCTGCTACCATGTCTGCCTGTGTGCCACCATGCTTCCTGCATGATTGCAACAGACTAAAGCTCTGAACCTACAAGCAAGCCCCAATTAAATGCTTTCTTTTATAAGAGTTGCTGTGGTTGCTGGGCAGTGGTGGCACACGCCTTTAATCCCAGCACTCAGGAGGCAGAGGCAGGCGGACCTCTGTGAGTTCAAGGCCAGCCTGGGCTACAGAGTGAGTTCCAGGAAAGGCGCAAAGGTGCACAGAGAAACCCTGTCTCGAAAAACCAAAAAAAAAAAAAAAAAAAAAAGAAAAAAAGAAAAAAAAAGAGTTGCTGTGGTCATGGTGTCTCTTCACAGCAACAGAACAATGACTAAGACACTAGCTAAGCCTTCTGGCTCATATTCAGGATACTTCTGTCAATCCTTCATTTCCTCCCAGTTGGTATATATGTGACTGTAACATACCAATATTTACTGAAAAACATACGTATACATTTAATTTTTGCAAGTTGGGGTGTGGACAGAGTTCCATATGTTTAATGTGCCAGTGATTCTTCTCCATTTTCCTCTGAAAACTCGCTAATTGATGATCTGTCTTATAATCAATGGAGTGTGTAGATGCAAGAACTACAGTAATGAACCTAAACCATGAATGGTGTGTGAGGATCATAAAGTATGAATACGGGATGGAATTAATTAAGAAAAGTTTTATAAGTGAAACTTCTTAGCGAGGTCTTTTGGGGATGGCTAGAATGTGTAGACATAAATCTTAAGACAGGAAGAAAGTTCATGTTTTAAATAAAGACAATAGGCAAATAGCTTGACTTGAAATAAATGCCAATCAGCATCCTAAGATCTTTCCTAATAAGTATATCTGGTAGCTACCATTTCCAATCCACTTAACAGTCAAGAAATTCAGGCACAAAATAAGAATCTCCAGCATCTCCAGTGGCAGAGCTAGCTACCATCTGAACCATTGTTTAGTGCTCACATTCTAATTAGGTGCCAGGTTCACTTGCTCTGGTTAGCATGAAGTCATTAATGAAAAGGGAGAGAGCAAGGAAATGGATACTTGTTGCATTTACTGAGTACTTAAGACTATCAGCAAATGGTGGTTCAAAAAGACTATCAGCAAATGGTGGTTCAAATTATATAGACAACACTGACTTTGACTATACATTGACCGTATCCAATGGAGACTGTTGTCTGGGGTCCATAAGGCAAGCGAATACCAATTGTATTAGGTATGTTTTTCATTAATGTAATGAAGTACCTAAGGCAGGCTAACTTTATAAAAGAAATAGTTTTATTTTGGCTCATGGTTTTGGAAGTGAAAGTGCTGAGACATTCCTTGGAATCAGGGAGTACTCAAGTGCCCCAGGGTGTCACATGTCAAGAGACAAGAAGCATGCATCTCTCTCCTGTTGTCTCCTCCTCCTCCTCCTCCTCCTCCTCCTCCTCCTCCTCCTCCTCCTCCTTCTTCTTCCAACAACTGATTTCTGGATTGAATTTCTCTGTGGGTTTCAGGGAAATCATAGTCTAGTCATAGGAAATTCATCGTCAGCTTTGGAATGCTATAGAGTTACTGCACGTAGAACTTAGCAAGGAGCACTGTGGTAAGGTGAAATTTAGGGCAGAATTAATGAAGTCACACCTGTAAAACACCCTAGTCAAGGAATGCGTATGCCAGAACTTCCTATTGCCATAAGTAGTAAGATTCTTACAGGCCTGTTTTCATGGCTGTACGTTGAAAGCATTGTAGGGCTTCAGACCCATCATGGGTGAAGGTGTGGGGGTCTCTTTAGATACAGAGAATCTCAATGTGATGTGCGCGCATGCGCTCACGCGTGCTCACGTGTGTTGTGTGTGAAAACAACTTCTGTAGGAAATGGTCATTAAGCGTCAGAGGAAAAGTGCTAGATGCATACTGTGATATCTTCCATCACCAAAAAAGAGAATCAGGCCTTAGAAAGACTAGTCTATGGCCATACCACCCTGAACACGCCTGATCTCATCTGATCTCAGAAAGACAAAATAACTTTCCCACAGCTGGGACCCAAGTGTGGGTCTGTCTAGTTTGACCCTAGCACTTTGTATTGAAGAGTTAGGGGAGCCTGAACCCTGAGACAGATGCTTTTCTGGAACTTTCCTCTGGAAAGCTTGGCAAGGTTTATGTTGTATTTTAGTCAGGGAGATGCTTTCTTGTACCACGTGCTGATTAATGTGTTAGACCCATCCCAATGGAAGGCCTCGGGGGATCTAAGACATCCTGTGTTACTCACAAGCATGATAGATAAATGTATCTTTTATGTCTTCATAGAGTTGGCTGATACAAATGTTGAATATGAGATGACCAGGGCTGAACAGTGTTTCAAAAATAATCTCAGAAGACCGGCATAAAATGGGCCAAAATCAATAAAATGAAATTCATCTGTGTAAAATGTCAAGTCCTTACTTGAAGCAAAGAAAAAGGAAATATAATTTTATGTAGGTGCAAGGTGGTAAGGACTTGGTTTGAAAAGGACTTTAATTTAGTACAACCACAATGTAAACTAAACAGTAAACATATGTTGTGTTCCTATATTACACTGAAAGCAGTGTAGTGTTCTAAGTGGGGGAAATGGCTCCCTGAGTGTGGGACATGACGCAGTGTATCCCTCTCCTGAAAAGCACATCGATTGCATTGAAATAGACACTGACAACCAGAAAGACATTGCCAACCCAACATCGCCGTCAAAGGAGTAGAAACAGAGAGGTTTCTTTTTGCATATATATGTATTATTTGTGTGTGTGTGTGTGCGTGCGCGTGCGTGTGACACGCGAGCACACACTTGTGTATTCATTCATGTGGAGTCCAGAGTTTGACACTGGTGTCTTCCTCCTCCATTACTCTCTGCCTTATATATTGAGACAGAATCTCTCACTTGAGCCTAGAGTTCATGAATTTGGAGAGTCTAGGGAGTTAGTTTGCTCCAGGGATACCCTGTCTCCACCTCCCAAGTGCTGGGATTATAGACAGGCCGCCATACCTGGCCAGAAGTGAAGTTGGTTCTCCACATCTGAACTCCAGTCTTCTTCATGCTTGCATGGCAAGTACTTTACCCACTGACTCATTTCCCCAGCTTATATACAAATACAAATATATATATATATATATACATATACACATAAATATATACATACACATACATATACATACACATACATATACATACACATACATATACATATAGTTTTAACATTGTAGTAATTGTAAGTATTCATATATGCTGAAAAAAACCTGGTAAATGAGGAATAATTCTAGAAACTTGAGGTAGGTGAAGAAAGGCCTTTTGGATAACTGTAACAAAACCACCCTATGCCTGACTGGAGATTCGGAATCTCTCTCCTATCAGCAGGCGGAAGTATAGAATCCTGGAGCTAAGGGAATAGAGCTTGTCCCATCCCATCTGTCCCTTTCTGAACCAACATGTCATGCTGCCTCTTCAACTTGGTTGCAAGCACCTCGTATGTCTTGGGAAGTCTTAGAGTTTAAATGGGACCTGGGGCCCAATATTCTTTTGCTTCCAGACTCTCCTTAATCCATCCAGGGCCTGAATTTTCTCACCACATGCCTATGCAGCCTAAGACAAGACTAGAGCCAGAGCTGAATTTCTAAAGGAATGAGCCCACAGAGTCACTGTCAGCCCTGTCTGGATGTCTGTCACCTGAGGCCTTTTGTAACCTGCTAAGATCAGAGCTGAGCACACATGACACTTTCAGAATTTAAAGATTTACTTTTCTTCTTCAACAAATCCACTGTCTCCTGAGAATCCTCGAAAGTTATCTTTTTTTTAAGCTTTATTTATTATGTATACAGTGTTCTGCCTGCATGTACCCCTGCCCACCAGAAGAGGGCACCAGATCGCATTATAGATGGTTGTCAGCCACCGTATGGTTGCCGAGAACTGAACTCAGGACCTCTGGAAGAGCAGCCAGTGCTCTTAACCTCTGAGCCATCTCTCCAGCCCTCAAAAGTCATCTTTGACACTCACTGATGTGAAAGTGTCCTTGTCCTTCCCTGGAAGGAGTTGCACATGACGTTTGTCACTACTGTGGGAAGATTTTATATCATAATTTAGGAAGAATGAAAACCTTATTAGCTAAATAATAAAGAGGACAAGCCATGTGCGGTAGAAAAGGAAACTATTCATGAAGCTAACACACACTAGAGTTAGCTAAAGTAACTCTAGCAATTGGCCCCCACTTCAAATTTCAAATTATGAGTTGACTTATAAATGAGACAACCTATTTCTAGAACCAATATTTGCCTCAAAGACCATACACTTTAAAGCTAACTCATAGTCAGTTAGATGCTGCTGCATAGGAATTCCGTGATAAATGTGTGCAGAAGACAGACTGTGTTTAAGAAGTGAGCTGATCTGTGTAGAAGATAAGGGCACTAAGAACAAAAGGGATGCAGCGAACTCTCCTGAAGCCGGGGAGCTCAATGGACTTGTGTTAAGGCTTGTGGTAAAGGTTCCTGAATGAATGCTAAGAAGCCACGTCTGCGTCCTAACTGAGATCTCCATGGAAAAGTCAGGGCGTCTGAGGGACTAAATTAGCCAGCTCTTGCCATCGGTTTGCACCCAGTCCCCACACAGACCCTTGTCTGTATTCATTTCTTGTAGTCTCAGAGGAAAGGCACAGCGTCCTGGACCTTCCTGTGTTCTCTGCATTCCTTTAAACTTGGAGACAGCAACCGCAGGACAAGACGGCCTCAGGTAAACACATCTTTGGTGTTCATAAAAGAGACTACCGATTGCTCCACTTGTGTTATGGCTGGAGTGTGTCTCCAAAGACTTCATATACTAGGTTGGGTTCTTAGTGTGGAGATGTTAGGAGGCTCTGTGTAGCTTTAAGATATGGGCCTCGTGGGAAGTCCATAGGAGAATGTAAGCTCTGCCCTTAGAAGGTAACCGGGTAGTTCTGAAGAGACCCCTTATTCAGTTCATTAAAGAAGAGGATTAGGAAAGGTGCAAGCCTCCTCTCCCCAGCCTCCCCAGGATCTGGCCATGGCATCTCTCGCCCCTGCACATGCCCCTTCCATGATGACACCACCTGCCATCAGGTCTTCACCAGTGGCTTAGCCATTAAGACTGTGAAATGTTGAGCTTGAACTAAAACTAAGCAAGATGTATTATATTTGTATAGTTATCTAGTTTTCATACTCTCAGCAACAAAGTAAGGACTCATTCATCAGTTATTTCTCTATCGGTATCTGTGCCTTCCTTTTGCACCAGGTTACAGTATTTACTACCAGACCAACCCTCTTCTGTACTTAAATAAAACTTCAGCATGTTTTGGCACACATGAGATCCTTCCTATGTAGTGCTGGGCACTGTGCTTTGCCTCTCATTTCTTGTTTCCATGAACTTATCCAGAGTCCTTAGTATACACAGCCTGCCCTTCCAGATCTTTCCATTCAACATACTGCCAGGAGTACTGATGACCACAACATGTATAGTTGTATCTTCAACACTGATCACCATGTGGGGACACACTGGTGAGGGATTCCTCCTTCAGGGCGGCAATTCTATTGGTATGTCCATATGTCCTTGCCCATTTTGCTTTTGAGTTTCTTGGGGCCTTTTTTTTTCTTTTTAAATAAAAGACACTCTTCTCATTTATCTGCAGCCCCTAGCCCTCTCATTTTAACTCAAGATCCCTGCCTTTACTTTAGGCCCCCCCCCCACACAAATCTCTTCCTTTAATTAGCTTAACATTGAGTAGCCCACACTCACACTCTGCTCTGTGCAGGCCTGTTCTTCAAACCACTGCTGCCTGGCTTCCAAGTACATTCCACTGCAATCACTCCGCCTTTGCCACTGCTCACCTAAGTCTTCCCAGGGCTCAGTCCAGGACCAGTTTCCCTGGAACTGTGATGCATTTGTTCATACTGCCCTTCCCTTTCCAAAGCTCTTGTTCCCTTGTGTCCTGTGGTATGCCACGCTGTGTTGTCCCACTCCAATCCATCCTGGACAGCGTTTGTTGTTGTTTGTTTTCTTAATGAGTGCCGTTCTGACTAGGGTGAGATTAAATCTCAATATAATTTTAATTTGCATGTCCCTGATTGCTAGGGATGTTTAACATTTTTTCATGTTTATGGGCCATCTGGACTTCATCTTTTTGGAACTGTTTATTTCATTACTTATTTATTGGGTTGTTTGTTGGATTTTTCGTATTTACATTTTGGAGTTTTTAATCTTAAAGTGTTTGTTTTTGAAATGTAATATTTTAATGAGTTCTTTGAGAGTTTCATACATGCATATGATGTATTTTGATCATATTTACTCTCACACCTCCCCATAGCCCCTCCTGCTCCAATCCCCCAACTCCTAAATTCATACTCTCTCATCTATCTATCTATCTATCTATCTATCTATCTATCTATCTATCTATCATCTATCTATTTATCTATCTATCTATCTATCTATCTATCTATCTATCTATCTATCATCTATTTCTATCTCTCATAATCATAGTCTAGTTTGTACTACCCATATGCTCATGTGGGTGTTGGTCCATCTGCTGGAGCAGTTGACTTACCAGGGGCCACACCAACTCTCCCTCCTCAAGTAGCTATCAACTGTTCATATCCCCTTCTCAACTCCATGTTGAAATGTTGACTGGCTTGATAATGTACATGACTTGTGCAGACAACCATAGTTGCTCTAAGTTCGTGAGTATAGCAGTTATGGCATTACCAGAAGACACTGTTTGACCTAGCCCTCCATGACTTCTAACTCTTGCAATCTTTCCATCTACTTTTCCATGGTGGTCTCAGATCCATGAGAGGAGGGGAGGGATTATAATATAGATATTCCATTATTGCTGAGCACTCCATAGACACTTTTTGTTCCTGCGTATTGACCAGGAGTGAGTTTCTGCTCTTATTCTTGTCCACAGTGCAAAGGAACTTTTCTGATGATGTCTAAGAGCTTCACTAATCGGTGAGTGTAGCGATGTGAATTTAGAGGGTAGTTTGACGGTATATCTATTTAGGAAAGTAATAGTAGAGGTTTACCCTGGGGCATATGAGGCTCCCAGCCATAGGTGTGGATTGACACTATCAGATGTATGCTTCTTCCTGTTAGGTAGGACTTAAATCAAACCACAAAGTGGTTGGTTTCCCTGTAACATGTGTACCACTATTGCACCCTTGAGCATGTCTGGTCACAGCTGCTATTATTGTAGCTTACAGGATTCACAGGTGGGTGAGACTGTTGATGACTTTTCTCTCACAGTAGCTCCCATAGTACCTCCCAGTACTATGAAAGCTGGGCATCAGGGAGGAAGTATCTTGGTCAGTGTTAACTTGATTTCCCCATGTCCTGTGACTAAAGTGTGCCATGACTTCAAAAACAGAGTCTTACCATTAAGTTCTGGTGGACAATTAAGCAATGATAATGATCTGTGCTGTTTGGGGGAACTCTGGGACACACTGTGGTTGATATATTGTACACCCCAATAAACTTATCTGGGGTCAGAGAACAGAACAGTCACTATATAGACATAGAAGCCAGGCATGTTGGCACAC
>CABHPH010128754.1:610-17833 GCA_902168325.1 Peromyscus nudipes | reverse complement strand
AAAAACAAAAAACAACAACAACAAAACCCAACTTGTCCATCATCAGAGCTGATCTCATATATATGATCTATACATATTATATGCTATATTGTATGCATATATAGATGTTTGGCTCTAGTACATACTTCTGAACAGGTTAAAGTTAAATATACACTACTAGAGCCAATCCTACATATGTTATATATACACACTATACATTACACACATTTTATATATGTATGTGTATTATATATAATGTCTATGTATCTTGCATGTAATCGGCTCAAGGAGACACTTCTGGACAGCTTATGGGTTATGTTTAAATCAGAGGAAATTATGCACACCTTGTGTGTATATATATATATATATATATATATATATATATATATATATATATATGTAGGCATTCTAGGACACAGTACTTCTATTCTTAGTGCAGAGCCAGGGTAGTTTGCTAGGACTGCTGTGACAGCCTGGGTAAATTAAATGACATAAAGGAAAGGGATGGTTACCCGCAGGGAGCATGAGGGAAGGGGCTGGTCCCAGACCTTCTCTTGGCTTATTGATGGCTGTCTCCCTCTCTGTATGCGACTTTATCAAAATTACCTCTTCACATAAAAATCCCAACCTTAAAGGCTCCCTTTAGCTTGCTCAACTTTTGGTAGATCCTGTCTTCAAACATGGTCACATTCTGGAATTCTAAAGTCTAAGATTTCAACACATGAATTGGTAACTGGTTGGGGGTGGGGGCAATGGGGACCCATGACTCAGTCTGGTTCATAACAATAGCTAGGTGCTTTTGTCTACCAAAATGTAGAAGAATGTTCGCAATGGATGCTTTCAGAATAACCTCAAATGGGAAGTAGCCCAATGCCCATGCACAGTAGAAAGAATAAAAACGAATGCTCTAGGGCCAGCAGGATGGCTCAATGGGAAAAAGCCCTTATTGCACAAGCCTGACAACCCGAGTTACATCTCCCAAACCCCAGCAAACGTGGAAGGAGAATTCCAACTCCAAGTTGTCCTCTGACCTCCACATGGACCACTAACCCCGTCACATACACATTCAATAATAACAATTAATTTAAAATCTCATCTGCTCATGTATTGGATTACTACACAATAATGAACTAACTACCTTGCTACGCATACCAAGAAGGCATCCCAGCAACATAAAAATAAGTGAAAACAGCCAAACACACATCTCTGTAGAATTTTATTTCATCTCTGTGAAATTCAGTAATAGGCAAATGTATGCTAATAGAGGTCAGAATAGTGGTTACCTCTTAGCTGGATGTGGAGTTGGGATTCCATTGTATTTGATGTATGTGAAAGGTCATTGAGCTGTAAAATTAAAATCTGTGTATTTTACATGATGTATTTTAATTACTAAAGATTTATTTTCAGGGCATGGTGGCATGTGCCTTTAATCCCAGCACTTGGCAGGCAAAAGTAGGAGGATCTCTGTGAGTTTGAGGCCAGCCTGGTCTACAAAATGAGTTCCAGGACAGCCAGAGCTGTTTCACAGAGAAATCCTGTTTCAAAGAAACAAACAAATGAAGATTTATTTGCTTTTGTTCTATGTTGATGAGTGTTTGATTATATACATGTATGTGCACCATGTGCATGCAGTCCCAGGAGAGGCTGGAAGAGGGCAATGGATCTCTTGGAAATGGAGACACAGATGACTGTGAACTGCTGGGAACCAAACCTGGGTCCTTTGCAAGAGCAGCCAATGCTCTTAACAACTGAGTCGTTTCTCCTGCCCCACTATATCATAATTTAAAAAGTGATTGTGCACAGATTTCCTTTTAAAACTAAATATTTTTCTTAAAACACACCATTTATGTGACTACAGAATGTTGAATTTCAGAAAATATGTAATAATTGTTGACTATTTGGCACATGCCAGGGAGAGCTGAGGTCTCCTTGAGTTATCTTCACAACCCCTACAAGATAGGTTCCTAACTCCATACCCGTATTACAGATGAGGGAAACAACACAGAAAAAAAAAAACAACTAACTTCTCCAGGTCAACACCATGCTAAACTCAGGATCTGAGCCCCAATGATCTCTTTAAGAGGCCACATGTTCAAGCACCCAGCCATTGTGCCTTTCTGGTCCAGCATCATCAGAGTCCCCAGACAAGCACATTGTGACAGATGGAGCCTCCTCCCTTTCTGCCTCAGATGTTTAGGTCAGTCCTTATTTTCCCATTATGCACAAAACAAAGCAAGAAACAGTGTTGCATTCCTTCCTGATTCTTACCTTGGCCAAGAGGCTCAGATGTAGATCTTACACCTTGCTCATAGCTTTTGCTATAGTTTGTTCTAGTTTGTTCTCCCGAGCTATCGATTAAGCAGTTTGCATTCTACAGTTAGCTGTTGCTTACAAAGCTTTGTAAAATGTCTTACTTCTTTAGGTCACATGGAAGAGCTAAGGCCACCAAACCTTCTTTGTTGCTGGGTTTTGCTTGGGAAAATTAAAACTGAAATTCTATCTATGTGCCTGCATGTGTGCACGCTATATCACACAAGTGTAAACACACACACACACACACACACACACACACACACACACACACACACACTGGAACTTTCTAATTTTTGTCCCCCTGGATGTTAGAATGAAATACTTCTTTTTATAAATATCACTAAGGTTCCTGTGCTTTCTGGTGGCTTTTTAGAACTCCGTCACTTTGATTCCACGAGAAGAATGATCTTGTAGAACCAGAGACCAGTACGAAGTCAGAGTGGTAAGGTTTTAGGGCTATCTTGTGTTTTCTATCTACTCCTACCTTCACAACCTCCTCGAAGCAATCTGACCTTAGTTCTTGACAAATTGTTTCTTTGCTCCCGAAGCACTTTTGCTTGGGTTAGTATTGATGAAAGGGTGTGTATTGGTCACTACATTGGAGTTCAGATTACATACAACAAATGGCTGACATATAATCCTGAGGCTCTAGGTGTTGCTGAGACCTCATTTCCTGTCCAGGCAGGACTCCTGGCTGAGCAGCTTGTTCACCCATCTCTCTGCCCACATCAGTGTCTCTTATTCACTTATTACGCACATGACTCTTGCGTAGTTTGGGGCAGACTCTAACACTACTTCACTCTCCCATTTTCCTGTTCCTCAAGGTGTGGGGAGGAGAGGGTATGTGTCTTACCCACTGCCTCCACCAAAGTCTTTTTATTTTTTAAAGATTTAATTTTATTTTTAGTGTGTGTGTGTGTGTGTGTGTGTGTGTGTGTGTGTGTGTGTGCATGTTTGATGAATGCATGCATGCACATAAATGCAGATGCCCAAAGAAGACAGAAGAGGGTATCCAACCCCCTTAAGGCTGGAGTTACAAGCAGTAATGAGTCACCTGATGTGGGTCCCAAGAGCAGCAAGCACTCTTAACCACTGGGCCATCTCTCCAGTGCTCAATTTTTAAAAGAAATACATTTTATTTATTTATTTTACATGTGTGTGTGAGAGAGAGAGACAGAGACAGAGACAGAGACAGAGGGATGGAGGAAGAGGGAGAGGGAGGGAAGGAGGGAGGGAGGGAGGGAGGGAGGGTGAGAGAAGGAGAGGGGGAGGGAGGGAGAGAGGAGTGTCTGGGTGCATGCCACAGCATACATGTGGGGGTCAGAGGACAACCTGCTTTTTTCCTACCTCCACATGTGTTCTGGAGATCAAACTCAGGACACAAGCCTTGATGGCAGGCTTTTTCATCCATCTTGCTGACCCATCATCACCGAATCCTCTCTAAAGTTTCCACTCCTAAGAAGCTTCACATTCTCAAGCCTCATCACGCCCCTCAACTCACCTTCCTCTTGAAGCTGTTTAGAGACTTGGCCTTGGTGGTGGTGATTTCCTTACTCATCCTCTCAGGGGAATAGCTTATCAGGGGTGAAACACACTTCTGCTGCTGGGCTCAGCCTCTACCCTACCCTGGGGCATGTCCCTCCCCAACCTGCTGCTCTGTAAAATAACATTCAAATGCTAATACTGCTTAGACCCTTGGGAATTCTCCTGAATAGCTGAAACAAGAAATATGACATCTGTGAATGTCAAGTGTCCAGAGTAGCCACTGGTAAACTTTTTTTTTCCTATGGAGATCAGACAGTAAATATTTTTGACCTTGTGAAGCATGTGGTCTCTGTCCCAATGACTCCATTCTGTCACTGTAATGAGAAAGCAGCAGCAGACAATACATAAACAAACGCTGGTGGCCGTGTTCCAATAAAACTTTATTACAGAAACAGAGTGCTGGCCCAATCTGACCTGAGGGCTGTATAGCTTGCCATCCTTGGTTTGTGTCCTGAATGGGCCTTTCTTGAGCACTGAGTGTGATGTTGGACCACAATGGAGACACTGGGTTCCAGCCCGGCTCCACTATGGATCCGCTGCGTGACTTTGGGTAAGTCACTGACGGTCTCTGGAACAGTCTGATTTTCCCTTCAGTAAATTATGGGGTGGATCTGCATCAGAGGCTGCAAACTGGCAATCCAAGGTTGTGTCTGGCTCGCAGATGTGTGTCACTTGGCCCATGTAAGAGCCAAGACATTTTGAATTCATTTCCAACATTTCAGATGGGGAGTGTTCATATAAAAATCCAGATTTCTGGCTACTCTTGAAATATCAGAAAATCTGGCACCCCTGGACCCACATTCCCTTGTGGCAGTCCTTGGCTGCAGCTGAGTGCAAGGTCTGGTCGCTCTGGCTGGGTGTGCACCCTAAACACAGCGGCCTCCCCTCTGGCCGGCTTCAGCGGCTAATGCTACGACTTGACATCTAAGCATTTGGGTTTGTGACCCGTTAGGAGGCCCCTGTTAGTAATCCAGTGTCTTCCACTTAGTGCAGACTGGCCCATCTTTGCTGCCCAGGGGGTGTTTGTGTCCTGCACCTCTCCCACTTTGTCCACAGTCCATGGTCCTTATTTGACAGGGATGTTGTAGTTGGTGGACAGCATCCTGCGACATCCGGCCAATGGGCACATTCCTTCCTGGCCCTGCAGCTGGTTCAGGGCTGCATGAGTGAGCATGACAAATTGTTCAGAGTAACTCTTGGTTTTGCTCGGGATGCTGGCATCTGAGGGGCAGGAGAATGAGTAGGAGGCCTTGGAGTCTGTTGGCATGTTTGTTCATGGGCGAGAAACCAACTTTTCAACCCGTAGCTACCAGCGAGAATATGTAGATTCATACCCTACCCTCTTGTCTGCATTGCACGCATGCACTTCACTGTTTCCTTAAGTTCCTGGTGTGATTAAACCTCAGTTGTCTTTGGTGGTCCCTTACTGACTCCTGTATTGGCTACCTATCATTCCCTGACTCATTTCATCCACTTACCTAGGGGGGTTGGGAGGTGGGGGGGGGGGGGGGGGTGGCGGTGGTTGGAACCGTCTTGCAATAAATATGCTTGTACCAGAGGCATACTCTCAGGGTCCTGCTTCCTACCCAGTCAATGATGGCAGCACATTGTAGAGCATGGAGAAAACTGAGTCAAAAATATTTGAGCCGTGATGGTGGTTTGAATAGCCGAATGGAACTGCTCCTCCTGAAGCCCATATTACTTTTGAACTCTTTGTTGTGGTTGTTTTTGAGGCAGGGTTTGTCTGTATAGCCCTGGAACTCCCTCTGTGGCCTTGAACTCAGAGATCCACCTGCCTTTGCCTCCCAAGTGCTGGGATTAAAGGTGTAGGCCACTATGCCTTCGTACTTTTCATTATAAGAGCCGAGAAGTTACCCTTGGTGCTTAGGATGACTTGATAGAAGTTTTCTATTGCTTCCCCAAAGCATTCTATCTGCTATAAAAGTCTGTAGATACCCCCAGGAAATTATTAATCTAAATGGATAATTTATTTTGCATTAAATTCTGTCCTAACTAAAATTCAGGACTAGAAACCTATTTTTTTCATATGGAGTTTTTCCCTAAGTTGTCTAACCAAAGTGACCCTGGGTTGATTGTGCTGGGATATTGAACATCTGGAAAGCACCACACACGAGGTGGACATCAGCAACCTTCTAAATACAACCTATTATAAAGATCATGCTGTGAGGAACATAATGAAAAGTGGTTGTCAAGGTCTAGACTGCCATTGATGGTTTGTTCATACGTACAGAAGCCTTGCAGTGTGCCCTGAGGAGGGGTGACGGGTCAGGGGAGCTGGAGTAGAAGCAGTGTTCCCTCCTGCTGTGGGGTGCTGGGCATGTAGGGGCTCCTCTGCCTGTGACCCCCCTGCTCTGTCTTTCAGGGTACAGAAGAGTCATTCGGCCACTCTGAGTACAGGGACTTCAGAGCAACCAGTCCTTCCCCCATTCACCATTAAAGATGAATGTCCAGAGATGTATAGGGACTCATCCTTGCTCACCCAGTTGCCTGATGGTTTTGGCTTTCCACAGTACCAGCTTCCTCTGGGAAACAGTGAAGGGGTAGGCTTGGGGCTTGAGGTTTCTCTTTAAGTGTAAGAATGTAAGATCCAGGAGAAATATATTTATAGAAAGGTTGTTCTTGATCATTACCTGGCTTTTCTCTGTCCACTAGAACATTCTAGAACTTCAAGCACCTGCCCGTACTCAAAGAAACCTACGCTAATGGGTGGTCTTAGAACCTAAGCTTCACTGCTCTGCTCCTCAAAAAGAGAAATGGGAGTAGGGGATGCTTATGTGCTCCCAGCTTTCCAATTCCCACTTGGAAAACATTTACAGCACAGCTCAGTTCCAGCCTAGATGGCTCAGAATGGAGGCTGGCATCCCAGAGTCTCCCTTACAGGTTGCCTTGGTTACCTGGCATCTTTGATCTCATTTGTGAGAGCAGAGCTCTGTACCACAAAGCTTTCAGTGGACGTACAAAGGATGTCTCTGTGACAAAGTCCAGGATGAGAATCCTGGGGCAAGGACTGAGGCAGGGCCAACAGCAGGCAGACAAGACTGGCATAAAATCCTAGTCACACCCCAAGTGACTGCCTAAGATGATATGGCTGTAGAGAAGAGGAGGACCCTACGTGCTTTACATGGGCTCATTGACAGCCATTAACACCAGGAGGATAACTCCCGGAGGGCAAGCAGAGGCCATCTAACACATTTGAGGGCATTGCTGGGTAGTTGTTGAATGAATGAAGACATTTGTTGCACACCTACTATGTGATGGTAACTGTGTTAAGTACTTCATACATCATCTCCCACTTCATCCTTGTGCCAGACCTTGGAGGTGAGGGGCTATTTATCTCCTCTAGAAGGGAAAACAGGCTTAGAACTTGCCAGGACCACCAAAATCTGGGCTCCCATCTATATTGTTTCCCAATATATGGGTGGGGTGACTCCAGGAGGGAGAGACGGCTGTAGTGTGTAAGGAATAGAACCCAGGTGGTGTGGAATTGCCTGGGGTCATGGTTTCTTCCCCTTCCAGCTTTCTTGTCAACTTCCAGCTTTCTTGCCAACCCCTGGATCTCAGTGAAGGAGAAAGGCTGGACCTGAGATGAGAGCTGATTAAACTCCCCTCTAACCTGCTCATCTCCCCAACCCTCAAACAGCAGAGATGGAGATTCAAGTTCAGAGCTGTCTGCTGAAACAGGACCCAGGATCTGACTGGGAACGGTTAGTTCTTGTTTTTGTCCTTATGAGTGACCCCCTTTGCAGTCTTCCACATGCAATCATACAAAAATGGATATGAAGTCACTTTAAAAGAAATGTTGGAATAGCATCTAGCTTAGTGGTTCTCAACCTTCCTAATACTGCAACTCTTTAATACAGTTCATGTCGTAGTGACCCCCCCACCATAAAATTATTTTCATTGCTACTTCATAACTGTAATTTTGCTACTGTTATGAATCACAATGTATATATCTGTGTTTTCTGATGGTCTTAGGTGACCCTTGTGAAAGGGTCATTTGACCCCAAAAGGGCTCACAACCCACAGGTTGAGAACCACTGATCTAAAGGTTCTGAAATTCATACGTTTAAAAACAGGCATTTGAATAATTTGAATAGGTCTTTAATCAGTTTTGTTATAGTTCGACAATAAAAATACATGTTTAAGTAAAATGCACCTGTCTTGGGGTCAGAACAGTGAGGGTAGCACAAGGGTATGAAGTGCCTCTGGCTTCCTTGCTTCCGAAGAGTCCAAGGTTGGAGAGTTTTGTACTGGGACAAGGGACCAAGGAAATGCTTGCCTAGTTCTGGGAAGAAGATTCCAGAATCAACGTACAGAGAGATGGAAGGGCTGGGCCAGACTCTGGGATCTGCCTGGGGAAAAAAATTGTAAGAAGTCAGGGAAGGTGGGGTCCATTGGAACCTGGTGCTTGTAGCCGGAAGTTTCTCTGGTCTTGTCCGACCAACATCTGGCAGTTGCTTGGTCCCAAATAAACACACAGAGGCTTATATTACTTGCAAACTGTATGGCCTATGGGTCAGGTTTCTTGCTAGCTAGTTCTTATAACTTAACTCAATGCATTTCTATTAATCTATATGTTGCCACATGGCTGTGGTGTTACTGGTCTGTGGGCATCTTGTTGCTCCTTGGGTGGCGGGCTTGCTTCTCCCCTGACTCCACCCTTCTTCATCTTGTCTTCAGTCTGAATGTACAGCCTAACCTTATCCTGCCCTGCTATAGGCCAATGCAGCTTTATTTATCAACCAGTCAGAGCAACACATATTCACAGCATACAGAAAGACATCCCACAGCAGAGGCTGGACACCAAGGAGGCGGACTACGGAATGGTGGTGCCTGAATTTAGGGTTGAGGAGCCACTCAAGAAGGTTCTAGGAGGATAGCATAGTCATTGGTGGATGCTGATTTCTCTCTCTCTCTCTCTCTCTCTCTCTCTCTCTCTCTCTCTCCTCAGCTCATATCAGGGCAAACCCCATCAACCTTTTTAACACACACCCTGTGAGAGAGGACAGCTTTGTTGGGCTTGAATGTGCATGTTATGGATGTACTGTCTCCTTCAACTTGGACAGGCAACCCCACTTACAAGCTTGTATCTTCTTTGAATCACTGCCCAAGAATTATCAACAGCAAATGGAAACTCTTTCCTGATCCTAAGAGAATTCTAGTGCAGTGGATGTGAGAGGTTGGGGCCCCTCAGCCACTAAATCCAAATCCTATTATAAAATGAAGATGTTTTTGGGAGATGGCTCAACTGGTAAAGGCTTTCCATGAAAGCTTGTGGACCAGAAATTGTTTTCCATATCTACATAAAAACCGGGTACTTGTAATCCCACTGGGGAGGTAGAGACACGTGGATCCCAAGAACTCATTGGTCAGCCATCCTAGCTGAATAGATAAGCTCCAAGTGCAGAGACAGATCCTCTCAAAAAATAAAACGGAGAGTGGTTGAGGAAGGCCCCTGATATCAACCTCTGGCTTGCATACATAGATGCACAGGTATACAAACAAATGTGTGCATACATATGCATGAAACACACACACACACACACAAGCTCTTTGCATCCAAGCATGCATGCACTGTTCCTAGAAACCAACAGGTCTGCCCGTGGTGTTAGCTACCAAAGTGTAACACATCAGAAACAACAATGTCTACTTGAACTTCTGGTCAATGTGTCATGAATCAGAGAGCATGAAGTGGTCTTTCTCTAAATTCAGACTCTGGCTATTTCCTCACTCAAAACCACAGCTAGTGTGGGCCCAGCTCCATTCACAGGCCAGCAGAACTCAGGCAACACCTGGTCAGCACATGTTCTTGGCGTGTCTTGCTGTGGGCCAGGTAGCACCATAGCAGGGAAACTTATCACGTGCTATGACCCGATATATTATACTGGAGATTTCCCCTCTAAATTAATAATTATTAATTATTCTATTAATAATATTTTACTTTTACAAATACGATCGCAAATTGCAAGGCAAAGTTAGATATCATGTATGTCTGAACTTGGAAATGAATTCTCAAACTACTTCCATTTCAAGTCTTCAGATGAACTTAATGATAGTATATCCTAAGGTTGTAAGGCGAGATGTATGAGAATTAAAACAAATCAAAACAAAAAAACCCACAGCGTCGAAATCTTGTATGTGTGAATCAGAGGTTGCTTGTTATTACACAATCAAGGTGAAAATGTAGAAATAATTTACACATTAGATGTGGAAGCTTGTGTGGGAATGAATTATTATCTAGACCAGAAGTAGGCAGACAATGGATTATTTTTGGCTTGTGGAAAGAAGCATGCCATCTGCGTGGCGGTTACATGGCTCTGCCCATCATACAAAAGCAGCTATGGACACACATAAGAGACAGCCATGGCTTTGTACTAACTATACATTATTTGCAGACCCTGGAATTTAAATTTCATATAATTTTTCTTGTGTCATGCAATACTATTGCTCTCTTACTTCTTTAAAAAAAATTACAAATATAGAAACTTCATAAATCATGAGCTGTGATGTGCTGTTTGAATCGATAACCTTGAATGGGATGTTGCCGTCCTCAATTGAATTAGCCTTCCAAGGATCAACTCCAAAAGATGGATGTAGATGACACTGGGAAAGGGCAGGCTATGTGAGGAAGGAGAGAGCTTGCTTCAACTCCTGACAGTGCTGGGTTTCTTCACTTGGCTGTGGTTACATGGATGTCAACATCATCATTACTCATGAGACTTTATGTAATTGCAGCTTAAGCTTTCTTGCATGCCTATGAAATGCTATATAACGCAAACATGTGAAAACAAACAGCATGGAAATTAACATATATGTTTTGAGGGGCTGTGGGGAGAGCTCAGTTGGTAAAGCACTCATTACACAATCATGAGGACCTGAATTCAGATCCCCAGCACCCACATGAAAAGCTTTGGGATGTGCCTGTCTGTAATCCCGGCACTGGAAAGGCAGAGACAGGAGGATTCCAGGGCTTGTTGACAAGTCTAGCCAATCAGTCAGCTCCAGGTTCAGTGAGAGACTGTCAAAAATAAAGTGGATAGTGATTGAGGAAGACGTCAATCCAAATACATATGCACATATGTACAAGCACACCACCCCTGACATGTGTACACACACCAGCATAGACACGCATACACAAAAATATGCTTTTCATTAATTGGGTAATTAGCAAAAGTTATTAATTTGACTTTAGAAAGGAAATTCAGTTGAAAGTAGCTCATTTGTTCATTTTCAACACAGTTAAATTTTGTGTATGATTTTATGAGGAAAAAAGGTAATTCCATTGCTAAATATGTTTTACAATGAGTGTCTTGTCAACCCTGTCCAGTAGAACCATCTATGATGGTGGGAATGTTCTATTTGTCCTCACGAGGCTACTGTGTCCAACGGGGCAAGGATTGTTTGCCTTTTTTATATTCTAAATGTTGATCCAAGTTCAAATCTCAACTGCACCATTGGACGGCTATGTGACCTTACGTAACTTACACGGCTTCTCTGACCTTCCTTTCATTTTGTAAAATTCAAATAATAACGCCTCCATGACAGACAGAGAAGACTAAGCAAGAAAAGCTGGGCCAGGGAGATGCCTTACTGGGCAGAAAGCATAGTGTTAAACTTGCCAACCTCAGTTTGATTCCAGGAACTCATGCGGTGGGAGGGCAGAATCGACTCCTACAGCCTGTGCTCTGATCTCCACGTGCATGAAGAGGCACAGTCCATGCTAAGTTCCATGCGTGTCCATACTAAAGGTTCAATGGCATTTCCTTTCTAAATATTTTCATCCTCAAACAATCTTTTTTTTTTTTTTTTAAAGAAAACCTTTGTGTATGTGCATGTGTGCACATATGTGCCATGACCCATGAGTGGAACTCAGCCTTGAGAGTCAATTCTTGTCTTCTGTCTTGAGACAGGGTCTCTAGCTCATCACTGCATGCTCCATGCTAGATGGCTCACAAGCTGCCAGGGTTCTCCTGTCTCCACCTGTCAGCTCACTGCAGGAGTGTTAGGATTGCAGATGGATCTGTATCTGGTTTTATACAGGTCGTGAGGATCCAAATCCAGGCCCTGGGTGCAGCAAGCACTCTGCCCACTAAGCTGTCTTCCCAGCCCCAAAGCCCAAGAGGAAAGCAAGGCCCCAAAGCTGATAGATGGCTGAGCGGAACTGCAAGCCAGATCAATCCATGTTTTCATGGATCCGTTTGAGTCGCCAGTGAACCTGATAGGATAATAGAGCGATCCAAGTGATCAAAACCTTGAGGTGTGGTATATTCCATTCCTGCAGAACAGAATAGCCTTGAACTCTCCTGGGTGTCTCTCTGTGTTTATGAGGAAAGAAACTTGGTTTGTAAGTAAATGCTGAATGAGTAAATGAATCCAAAGCGTCGCTAAAAGGAAGCTGCCTGTAGCCCCAAGTTGCCCATGAGTTAGGCAGCCTCCCATCTAGCAGGAACTTAAGTTACAAGGCAGGAAAAATGAAACGCTGAATCCCAGTGACAAGCAAGCATTTAAAAATTGACTTTGACAAGCTTGTTTCCCCTTGAACTTTTCCCAGGCCGGCTTTCTCAGAAAGTAATGACACTTGTCCTGAAAGACATCCCAGAGTCTGCAAACCGCACTTGGCCTGCACACGTTCCGAAGGGGTGGGGCAGAGATGGGGAGAGGGGTTGTAAAGCTCCCGGGGGTTCTAAAGACTGATGTTTATGGCTCTGTCCTTGGCGCTTTGATGTGTTATCCTGGATGGATGGTGCAGCAGGCCACATTGTTTGTGGGAGTGACTGAGTTTTTGTTTTATCAGATTCCTACACAGAACATCAGGGTGGGGAGATTACAGTGAGTGTTTGGAATTCAGATGGGTTGGGTTGCTAGTGGTGTGGGAATTTGTCAAGCTTGAGTTTTGCTTGTGGGAGTTGGATGCTGGGTCTGGGAAGGGTCTGGGGCAGATGGACCACTGGGGTCTCAATTCTGCGACCCTGGGGCCCCATCGGCATGACTCTCACGTAGCCCCGATCCTAGACATGTGGTGAGCCTGAGCCAGGCATAGTCAGGACTCTGTTGGAGGCCAGAGGGCCAAGGAAGAGATGAAAGACACAGGCTGTCTCTCCACCACAAAGCACAGAATGCCCCCGCCCCCCAGCTGCTTCAACAAGGAGCCGGAAGGTTCTCACTCTCGATGGATGGGCGACTTGCTGGCTGATTCAGCCCTGAGCCTCGAGTCCTGGCATATGGCATTCTCCCAGCCCTGCACTGACCCTGCTGGCTCTGGCCACCAGTGTCTGTCCCTTTGGATCCCCAGGGCATAGTGCCCTGCCATGGCAACAGCTGAGGGGTGGGGGGAGCCCTTGCCTTGCCTGAGGATGGCCTGAGATGGATAGGCTACAGGCCTAGTGCCAGAGGGGCCCCTCCCTTCCTCTCCTTGGGCTCTGTAGCAGAGCTGGGGGCAAGGCCCCAGCAGGTCTTTCTCTTTGGAGGGGCAGAAAGAAAGGGTATGGAGTGTGGGGAAAACCACCCAAAAAGCAGGCGTCCTCAGCCACAGTCTCCCATATCTCCCTCCACCTCTACATGCCCACGGAACCAAATAAACCCCTAGCTGGCCAAGAGAGATTGAATTTGCTTGGAATTACCTCAAAGGGAGGACTTAGCACAGTGACTCACTTGGATCCAAGCTGTGAGATAGAGGACAGGTGGTCCATTGGTCCGCCTACCTCCATGGTCATCAGCTTGGAGGAACTGAGAGTGTCTGACTTGCGAATGTGGGGAACCTTTAGTCAGTACTGCTGGGAAGTGGAGCCTTCAAGGCTGGGGGGGGACGGGGGGGGGGGGGGGGGGGGGGGGTGTGGTGGGAAACTGTACTCTTCTCTTCTTACAGTGGCTCTCAGCACAGAACTGAAGCCAATCTATGCATAGTTGTCTTCTGCTCTCTGCGACTCCAGGCTTATGTTCAAAACAGAGCAGGTTTGGTTAACTTATTCACCCATAGTGGAACGTCAGAAGTCATTTTGGATACCGAAGTCAGAATCCCAGTGGCTGCACTATTTCTGCAAGTACGTTTTTGATGTCAAGGTCAGGCCATGAAGCCCTACATCCAGTTCACACTATTGGAAATAGCTAGTTTTAGGGGACAGGTGAAGGACTCACAATCCGCCTGGCTCTGAACATGGGCATCACTACCACACAGTCCCCATTTTGGATTTTTGGTTCATATATATATTGAGATCAAGGATGGCATTAAAATAAACCAACTTTGGATAAGCTGATCACCTTAAATTTAGAATCCCCTAAAAATGTAGGGTAAAGCAGCTTCACACCCCATAAAGGGATTTTTCCGTTGCAGGAGGGGCCAGGGCAGAACAGAGACTCAAGCTATTGTTGAGAGCTCTTTGATAGGGCCCCTTAAATGAAAATTATCAAATGGCTGTTTAAAACATGCACCCTTTTGTTTGATTAGCCCACTGCAGATAACCTTTATTAAATCTGATCTGAAATAACAGGCGCGGCCGGGCGCTCCTTTGATGCTGTGGCTGTTTGCTTCCTGTTTATAGAGTGCTGCACGCTGCACCAAGAGATAGGGCTGTTCTAAGGGAAATTAAGACATAAGAGTCCCTTGGCTATTTGCTGGCACTGTTTTGATGTTTTCTTGCTCCCTAGAAATTAGCATATCCTTTTCAAAGGCTGCCTCTGATGAGAGTAATCCTTTGCCATGATGTATTTGCTAAAAGTCATCAGTGATAGTGTATTGTGTAAAGAGATGACACATGAAAGCCATGATGCTAGATTATTGATAATGAAGCAACTGTGTAACGGTTGCTTTCGGCTTTTCTGAAACATACGTTGACACCATAAATGCACGGAGTTTGTATTAATGAGGATTTAATGCTTCGGAGATTTTTAAACTTGTATGGAACAACCTTGCAAAGGAAGGCGCTAGTGGGGCGCAAGTTTAATATGTTCACTGATTTTACTGAGTTATGCTCAATCAAAATGTTTTATTGCTTTGGAAATAAGAAATGCTCATAAACCTTTTGTTTTTCTTTGTTTGTGTAGCTTGAAGCTGGTGAACGAGAACAGCAGCATGGACCAAATCTAGGGAAAGGATTTTGCCCACACACCTAGAATGTTTTTTAAAAGAAAACTAAGTAAGGGGTGTGGGAGAAAATGACAGGGAAATGAAAGAAAGAAAGCCACAGGAAGGGGAGAAAGAAAAATTAGGAAGGAAGGAGAATGCGGAGGAGAAAAAGGAAAGAAAGGAATTAAGGAGTGGAATAGTGAAGAATTAGAAAGCAGGACCAAGAGAGAAGCTAGCGAAGGAGGAAGGTACACAACCAGAAGAAGAAAACCGTGAGAAGCAGAAGAGAAAAGTCTGAAGAAAAGAGGGAAAGAGGAAAAGAAAGGAAAAGAAAGGAGAAGGGAAAGAGGTGTGAAGGAAGGACCAGAGAGGAAGGAGCAGGGAGAAAACAAGTTAAAAGAATAGGAACAGGGTAGAGAAAGGAAGAGAGAAAAAAGGCAAGCAGGCAGCAGGGAGCAGGCAGCATGCATGCATGCAGGCAGGCAGGTAGGCAGGCAGGAGGTAGGCAGGCAGGCAGCAGACAGAAGGCAGGTAGGCATTCATGCAGGCAGGTAGGCAGGAAGGTAGGCAGGCAGGCAGCAAGCAGAAGGCAGGTAAGCATTCATGCATGCAAGTAGGCAGCACACAGGCATGCAGGCAGGTATCAGGCAGGCAGGCAGGCAAATAGGCAGGCGTGTGTAGGCAGGCAGCAGGTAGGTAAGTAGGCAGGCAGGCAGGCAGCAAGCAGACAGGTAAGCATTCATGCATGCAGTTAGGCAGGCAGGCAGGCAGGCAGAAGCATTCTACTGGCCTGTGTGTTCCTGTGTTGTTTAAGGAAGGAACTGGAGCCAGACCTAGCTCAAAAAGCATTTTAAATTTGTCTCACCTGAAGCCATCAGTGGATACCCTTAGTTTATAGTTGGTTTTCCTGGAAGTTTAAATTGGAAGAAAGCTGAGTTGTCAAAGTCCTAAGCAGAACTGTTTTCAAACTTACTAAGACAGTCTTGAGTTTGAGCTCTTTCTATGAAGATCTGGTATTACGAGATTTCCTTCTGGTATTACCAGAAGGGGTAGAATGCAGTGTGCAAAGCCCTGGCCAAAGGATGCCCTCCTCCCTTCACCCTGACCCCACTGCCCATTGATGCCAAGCAATCGGCTAGGGCACCCACAGCACGAACTACTGGCTCTTAGCAATCTGCATGCTTAAGAAGAATGAAATGTTCCAAGTGGTGAGCTTGTGGTGGTATTGTGTTCCCCAAAATATTGTGTATGCTAATAAACTTATCTGGGGTCAGAGAACAGGACAGCCACAATATTAAACATGAGGATAGGCAGTGGTAGCATACGCCTTTAATCCTAACATTCCAGAGGCAGAAATTCATGTGTTCAAGGATACACCCAAGCATGGTGACCCACGCCTTTAATCCCAGAAAGTCAGCCTTTAATCCCAGGGAGTGGTAGTAGAAAGCAGAAAGGTATATAAGGCGTGAGGACCAGAAACTAGAAGCATTTGGCCTGGAGAAGCGGCCTGGAGAAGCATGTGGCTGGTTAAGCTTTCAGGCTTCTAGCAGCAGTTCAGCTGAGACCCATTCTGGATGAGGGCTCGGGGCATCCAGTCTGAGGAAACAAGACCAGCTGAGGATTCAGCGAGGTGAGATAGCTGTGGCTTATTCTGTCTCTCTGACCTTCCAGTGTTCACCCCAATAACTGGCCTCAGGTTTGATTTTATAAATAAGAACTTTTAAGACTCATGCTACATCTTTCTTTTGTCCGCTTCCCTATGCGTTGAACATGTGTGGAGCTGTCTAAAGATCAAAAATCTTTTCTTAATTATGGATCCATTGTTCTTGGGCTGAGGTTTAGAATGTTTTTCTCCTGGATGTTTGATTCCGATTTGGTAACTGGAAGATACAGAAGGGGTGGGAGGTAGCTAAGTGGTGTGGAGGGAAAGAATGGCGCTGGGGTTGCCCTCTGGGCATTGGAACTCTCTGGAGACCCTTTTGTGATCTGTCCAAAGGCTATATTGGTGCAGGTTCAGTTTTACGAATTCAAACCTAAGATGGGGACCAGGAGAAATTGTTGTTATATTTCTTATCACCTCATTGACATTCTTCAGTCCCTTTGATTTCTCTCCTAGGTGAACACACCTGCTCCAGATGTTCTTTTGCTGTGTGTGTGTGCATGTGTGCATGTTCATGTGTGCTTGGCAGGCCAGTTAGTCTCAGGGACATACTGTCTCCACCTCTGTAGCATGGGGATTACAAGATAACAAATTAAAGGTATGTGTCAATAGGCTTCCTGCTAGTGTGTGTGTGTGTGTGTGT
>CABHPH010128753.1:5580-28076 GCA_902168325.1 Peromyscus nudipes | reverse complement strand
AGCTGGTAAAGGTGGCCCCTAAGCAGACCCATGTACATTGAGGATGCCTACCTATAGTAACATGCCAGACCTCTATGTGCTTAAAAAAAAAATTAGACACACATAATAAATTTTCTTGCTAGAGAAATTCTTGCACATGTTCGTGAAGTCACTGTTGCATAGATAAGGGACACTGGGATATTTTTGCATAATTACCAAATGAATACTCAAATAGAGCATTAATGTGCATTTATTGAAAAGGATAACCCAATTTATATGTTCTGCTTAGAGAACTCCCCACAATACGTTCAGAGAGGAAAAAAGATGGCTACAAAATCATATGTATATAATTTTCTTGTTTTTTTAAAGTCATGCTAATATGTAGATAAAAAATACATATGTGCATATATGTGTGTATATGATTATCTTGAATATTCATTGGAAAACTCTAGAAAGCTGTAAATAATATCTATATTTGGGACTCAGATTTGATTTCAAATGGGGATGGCAGAGATACATACATTTTCTTTATAAACATCTTTGTCATGTTCTTTATAGTTTGTGCCTACTGATCTTATGAATGATACAGAGAAAAGTTAAATTTTCAATAAAGGGGTTCAAGTAGGTTCTCTTTCATTAAAGCATTTCCAGATTCATTTAGGCCAGAGATTTAAGTTTTAGTCTCTTACAACTAAGCTTCCTCTGCTGGAAAGGGCTGGGGTTTTTTTAAGCCCAGAGGATAAATCTAACCAGCTACATGGACTGTTCTCAGACAGACTATAGTCACCAGTCACTTGCTCTCTGATCTATAACACAGAACAATTTCTGTCTTGGCCATCAGTTCCTCTGAGTCCCGAGCAGTGACATGTGGAGCAGCGTCTCTGTCTGCAGAGAAGGTCACAGTGGACCAAAGGGACTATAAGAAGTACTCGGTGGCATGCCAGGAGGACATCACCTGCCCAACTGCCGAGGAGACCTTGCCCATTGAACTGGTGATGGAAGCCCAGCACAAGTATAAATACGAGAACTACAGCACCGGCTTCTTCATCAGGGACATCAGTGAGTTTTGTGTGGGAGCACGTGCCTGGAAAGTAAAGACCCTTGGGAAGCAAAGATGCTGTTTGCCACATGCTCATGAGCCCCTGGGGTATAGGATTTACCTGCAGGCTTTTTTCTTCTGCACCTCCTGGAAAGCGTGATATAGACATTATGGTCTGCATTTTGCAGAGGAGGAAACTGAGAAATTAAGCCGCCTTTCCCCAGATCTCCAATCTCACAGCTGGCAGCCCAGCTCCTGACCTCCCTCATGTAGCAGGCATTTTGTGACGTGTCTAATCTGCTACCCAGGTTGATGAATGATGAATCTGAGGGTCACTGGAGCAGATCATCCCATACTGAGAGCAGAACTTCCCTACCAATTGCAGTTTTCACAACTCATTTTTCTCTAGCATCCATATATATATGTGTGTGTGTGTGTGTGTGTGTGTGTGTGTGTGTGTGTGTAGCTATAAATTCCCTTGGACATCCACTTCTAAATTGACAGAGCGTTTGGCCTCATTTCTTTTACCACATATTCATGGGATGATCATCCCGATAGAACGTGATGGGATCAGAGAATCTGATGTAGAATTTGCAGAAAGTCTGTACTTGGTAGGGGTGGGTCTTGTTCACAGAAGATGGTCAGGGAGGTACCCTCTGAGAAGATGACATTTGGCAGAGACCTAAAGCAAAGATGTTGGTTGTATTATTATTACATTATTATTATTATTATTCATAGTATTAACAATACTAATGAAGGGTATTTGTGAAGGGTCTACCAAGAACAATATAGTCATTGTGACAATATAGAGCTAGGCTTCCTAAACTGGAGTATACTCCAGAGATGTCTCTCCATCTAGAAGAAAGTGCCACTTGAAGATCATGATAGTCACTGTATCCTCAGACAGAGTCCAGTGGTGGCACCTAATGGATTACAAATCTTTAATCAGCTACATGCTTAGTGCAAAGTGAGGGATCAAGCCCAGAGAGGGTGTCCCTGACGGCAGAGCCCAGATACTAGTCATTATTAAGTAGAATGACTCACCCATCAGGGCCTGCCAGTCTGTGCAGTGAATAAAATGTTCAAAGACATAGGATGCAGTCAGTAACAGTGACTTCCTCACATGGGAGAAGCATCCTCAGCTGAGGTACCTCACAGGTTCTGCCCAGGTGCTCAGAGGAAGTGGAGGAGCTATAGAGACTAGAAGGTGGAAGGACCACTCATCCAAGATCAGAAGTCTAAACCCTGGCTCCAAAGCTCGGCAGGATAATAAAGGATGTTTGTCCTCTTCTGCAGTCAAACCGGACCCACCCAAGAACCTGCAGGTGAAGCCTTTGAAGAACTCTCAGGTGGAGGTATCCTGGGAGTATCCTGACTCCTGGAGCACTCCCCATTCCTACTTCTCCCTCAAGTTCTCTGTTGAGGTCCACGGCAAGAAAGGAAAGGTAAGGCAGGGGCGCAGGTGCAGTGTATCCAAGTCGGATTTATGCAGCCCATGTTGGGGACAATGTGAAGATCCTAACAACCAGGTGCTTGCTACAGGACTAGAACTGTACTAAGGACTCTCTGTGTGTACCACACACGGCCCACACAAAGACCCAAAGGCAGCAAGTATTACTGTCACCTCTCCACAGAGGACAGTGACGCCCAGAGAGGCTCTGACTTGTCCAAGTTCACCCAGCTAGAGCAGCGACAGAACCAGGACACAGCATCGGTCAGCTGGAGGCAAAGGTTGTGACTCCAGTCACCCCACTTCCTCCAGGACAGACGACTGTCCATCCTCAACTAAAATCGTTGATGACATAGAGACCTGGGTTCCAGGAGTCTAAAATGATTGTTTCAACTGAGTGAGCATAATAAATGCTAGAACATTGGTGCTGTGTCTCACCCAATATGGACAATCCCTACTTGGATAATAAATATATGGTGCAATGATTTCACCAAGCAAGTGCCCGCACTCATACAGGCTAACGCAGTGGCTTTCCAGTCCCCTGACCCTTAACACGGTGATCTCTTGCAAGGTTTTGGGAACAGCTTTACAGAGCCTTTAAAATCACAAATAAAGACTCTTTCCTACATATCATTTAGAATGTGGTAACAATTCAGCTTAAATCACTCTCTAAAAGCAGGAACAGAAAATGAGGTTATTTTGAAACAGGTTTTAACTGTTAGCAAAATCTTGTTAAGTTTCAACCTTGTGTATACGTATTTAACATACATATCCTAACTAGGTAATGTTGAGCACTTTCTACTTGCTAGAAGCTTTCTTAGCATCTTTACCTAAATACTGTATTTACCTGCTGCAGTTCTTTGAGGCAGGCATTAACTTGGGACCCATTCGTAAATAAGGAGAGACACAGGGAGCCAAAGACATTTTCCTGAAGCACCACAGCTGTTTAGTGGCACTGCAGGATTTGAAGTCACATTTGTAAGCTGACAGGCGCAGGGGAGGGTATCTCTGGATAGCCAGAGGACAGCTAAGGAAGGTTGGTCGGAGTCCCACCATTGTCAGTATGACTGGAGTCATTGCCCGTGGGGCCTTAGGACAAGGCTACTATTCAGAGACAGAAAGTGGAGCAAGCCATTTCTGTTGGAGCTTATGAAATAGAAAAGTGAGGCCCGGGAGATGGATGAGTCAGTGAGGTGCTTCCTGCATGAAGACCTGGATTCTAGCTCCCAGAAACTATGTAAGAGCTGAATGTAATGCCTATAACCCCGGCATTGGGGCACGGTGGGAGTAATACACACACACACACACACACACACACACACACACACACACACACAGAGAGAGACAGAGACAGAGACAGAGACAGAGACAGAGAGACAGAGAGAGTCTGTGTTTACAGCTTCTGCCAGCAGGTGGTGCAAGGGTAGCGTCCTAACACAGCACTGTGTTTGTTAAAGGAGGTCTTGTTCTGCAGAAACATGCCAGCCTGCCTTGTTTTGTCTAAAGCCCTTATGCCTTCCTCTCCTTTGCAGAAAAATGAGTCCCTCATCGTAGACAAGCTCTCTGCCAAAATCCGATGCTCCAAAGGGGCAGAGGTCCGGGTGCGAGCTCAAGATCACTACTACAATTCATCATGGAGCGAATGGACATCTGTGCCCTGCAGTTAGGTGAGAATCCTAGCCACACCTGCGCATTCAGTGGTCCTGGTGGAGAACAACAATGGGGGGAGGGGCTTCTCAGGGAGGGGGTGGAGTTACTGGCATAGGGATACCGGAGTCAGAAACACGGCTGTCCACTACCAGATATTAATTTGATGTCTATGTTAGTTCAGGCACTATTCTGGGCCCAGGGATACTGTAATAAAGAAAACAGGCATGGGTCCTACCCTTATATGAGGAAAGACAAGGAAGACCAGATGGGGAGAAAACCAGGAGTCAGAGTCAGGAGGACTTGGGAGTAGACAGAAGGTGGAACCTTGTTCTAGAGGTTCTGGGGACCACTGAACTGTTTTTAATAAGGGAATGGCCCCATCTGATGCCCTTTAAAGAAAAATCTCTCAAGAGAGTCCCTAGCAAGCATGAGACCAGCTGAATTCTGAGCCCTGTAAGGAAGGGCTGGGCCTTCTCACATGGAAACCCCAAGACCCCAATGGCTGGGGAGAATGTGTGCTGAGAAACAGGAAGCTACACTTCTGGCTAACACAGACTTACCTACATTCCTTTACAGAGTCCAATCCCAGGATGCAACCTTGGAAGAAAAAAATAAGTGGAAGACTTTAGGAAAGAAAAGTTTAAACTCATGATGGAAGAGACCCCCAAAGCTATTTTCTACTTGGTTGGCTTTTTCCAGTTTTTTAGGTTCATACGGACACCTCTGTTATAGTTCTACATTTAAATGTTAAATGCCCACTGAGAATGAGCTAATTTATGTATAGATATTTTAACACTGTACTTGGCCTGATGCTATTTAAATATTTAAGTAATTTATGTATTTATTAATTTATTTCTGTATTTAACATTTGTATACCAAGATGTATTGAATATTTCATGTTCTCATGGGCTGATCCACAGAGACCAGGCCCTGTTATGCGAAGTGTGAACTTGTTATCTTCTTCAACAACTTTTCAACCAAGGCTGCCCAGGTCCATTGGCTTTTGTGACAACCAATAAGAACATAATATTCTGACACAAGCAGTGTTATATATTTGTGATCAGTAAAGACACAGGGAGTATTTAGAGACATGGAGATGCTATGAAGGAGATGCTGAAGAAATTAGTGCTGGTTCCAACATCAATGAAGACTTCCTAGCAGTGGTATTGATGAGAAACCAGGGCCACCTGTGCTTCTATTAAACATCGGGTACCTAAATTTAAAAGAATTTTTAAATCCACGTTTAGGGATGTAGCTCAGATGGTGCTTGCCTAGCATTCACAAAGCCCTAGGTTTGGTCCCCAGCATTGTATAAACTAAGCAGGGTGGTGCATCCCTTAATCCTAGGACTGGGGAGATAGAGGCAGAAAAGTCAGAAGGTCAACATTATTGTCATCTACATAACAAGTTCAAGGCCAGCCAGGACTACATGATATACTATCTCAAGAAGACAGGAAGGAGAGAGGAGGTAGGGAGAGTGAGCTGGTTACCTCCAGACGTGGAATAGAGACATCCTGGGTGTCTGGAAGCAAAGACGCTCTTGCCATCTGAGAGGACACAGAAGTGTAGCTGTGACTAAAGGACACAAAATCCAGAGTGGCCGATCAGCCATGAAATCAGATGCAGAGAAAACTGCAGAATCACTGTCTCATTAGCCTGAGTGAACCTAAGGTGCAGCTATGACCAGACAGGATCCATCGTGTCATGAAGATACTACTGCTGCATAATGACCGTGCTTCTTGTGGTGATTGCCTTTGTTTATTTATTTATTTATGCCTTGTGAGACCAAACGAATAAAAACTCTTCTTTGCAGTCATGGTTTTCTACTTTCTCAGCTGACTTAGGCATTCCACTTCCAAGCCTATTTAAGTGCACCCCCCCCTCCCCGGGCCCCATGATCTAAGATCATCTCCTCCTTGAAGTGATTTCATTTCCAGTTGTGCAGAGTAGCTCTTTCCTTTTATAGTATTTCCAGCATCGGTGCCTTGCTGAGCTCAGGGAAGGTCCCTGCAGGCTTCCCAGCAGGGACTCTACTAGGACACAAAATGGCACTGTGTCCTCTTTAGGGGGTTGCTGCTCCATCATCAATCCTGAAATAATACTCTGATTTCGCCTTGTCTTAGTTTCCTTTATATATTGCTGTGATAAACCACCACAACCAAAAACAATTCAGGGAGGAAAGGGTTTATTGTGAAGGGAAGTCAGGGTAGGCACTCAAGATAGGAACAGAAGCAGAGGCCATGGAGGAGCACTGATTACTGGCTTGCTCTTCCTGGCTTGCTCAGTTTGCTTTCTTATACAACTAGCTGCCCAGGCACCTGTCCTTAGTAGTCTGGGCCCTCCACATCAACAGTCAATCAAGAAAATGTCCCCACAGGTTTGTGCTGCAGATGCTGTGAATGTGTTGCTCTGATTGATTGATTAAATAAAATGCTGATTGGCCAGTAGCCAGGCAGGAAGTATAGGTGGGACAAGCAGAGAAGACAATTCTGGAAACAGGAAGGTTGAGTCAGGAGACACTGCCAGCCACCGCCATGAGTAGCAACATGTAAGATACCGGTAAGCCACTAGCCATGTGGCAAGATATAGAATTATAAAAATGGGTTAATTTAAGATATAAGAACAGATAGCAAGAAGCCTGCCACAGCCATACAGTTTATAAGTAATATAAGTCTCTGTGTGTTTACTTGGGTCTGAGCAAGCGGGACTGGAGAAAACTCCAGCTACAGGCTTGCCAATTTGACCGAGACATTTTTTTTCCTAATGAATTGATTTTACATCCCGGCTACAGTTTCCCCTCCCTCTTCTCCTCCCAGTCTCCACCTCCCACACCCACCCCCATTCCCACCCTCCAATCCACTCCTCCTCCATTTCTGTTTGGGAAAGGACAGGTCTCCCATGAGTATCAACAAATCATGGCATATCAAGTTGCAGTAAGACTAAGCACCTCCCCATATATTAAAGCTGGGCAAGGTGACCCAGTATGAGGAGTAGGGTCCCAAGAGCCAGTAAAGGGTCACAGACAGCCCCTGTTCCCAACTGTTAGGAGTCCCACAAGAGGACCAAGCTACACAACTGTAACACATATTCAGAGTGTCTAGGTCAGTCCCATGCAGTCTGTGTGAGCCCCTATGAGTTCAGGTTAGTTGATTCTGTGAGTTTTCTTGTGGTGTTCCCCTTGCCCCATATTCTCTCCAGCATGAGCTATCACTTGTGGGTTTTTGTTTGTTTGTTTGTTTGTTTGTTTGTTTTTGGTTTTTGGTTTTTTATTTTTGTTTTGGGTTTTGGTTTTTTGTTTGATTGTTTGTTTGTTTTTTTGGTTTTTCGAGACAGGGTTTCTCTGTGTAGCTTTGCGCCTTTCCTGGAACTCGCTTTGTAGACCAGGCTGGCCTCAAACTCGCAGAGATCCACCTGCCTCTGCCTCCCAAGTGCTGGGATTAAAGGCGTGCGCCACCACCGCCCGGCATGTTTTTTTATCTTAGCCATTGTGACAGGTGTAAGATGGATTCTCAGAGTTGTCTTGATTCACATTTCCTTGGTGGCTTAGGATGTTGAACATCTTAAGTGTTTCTTGGCCAGGGGTGTTTTCTTAGCTGAGCGTCCCTCTTCTCAGATGACTCTAGCAAGGTGGCAAAAATACTAACCAACTCATCCCTACACCATGAAATAAAACTCTAAATGAGATGAATGAGCCTTGACCATCTCATTTCCCCATGCCATCTATTCAGCTCCAGCATTTATTGAGGATCTGTACCATGTTTGGGTGTGCGTTAGCCCTTAGTGCTTGGGGTTTCCAATGAACCTCATGCTGTTTTCCCTTCAGAGTGCCCATTTCTGGCATTACTTATAAAACAAGGCCGAACATGTTTAATCCCATTGAGTGCTGAGATGCTCACTGTGTATAATGTCCCAGGATCTCAACAGACTAAAGAGGAAAGAGAGATCAGCTTTGTTTAAATCATGGGCAGGGCCTATCAAGTTCTCCTAGTGGCTCCTATGGGAAGACTACGCAGTGAACTCAAGAATGGATATCAACTCCCTGCTATTCTGAAAACCCAGCTGTGCACATCTGGGCTTCTTTGCAATGACAGGGTGATTTTTGGTAGAGTTATTTGCTTAGAGTCCTGGTTGTGTTTTCTAGAAGGGTGGGAGGGAGTTTCTGCCATCCATTCAAGGAAGCACAACATCCTGTTATGAGCCCACACTTGACAGCAGGGGATGGCTTCTAACACCTGTTGATCTTCCCACAAGGTCTTTCATCTAGTGACACCAAAACATTTAGTAGGAACTAAATGAACAATGATAGGAAAAGAATAATCACATTTTATAAGCACAGAGACCTAGGGGTGTTTCCCCAAACTTCCAGCAAGCTTCAGGCAGGCTTGGCTCTTCTGGCCCTCACCACACAGTTGCTTTTCTGAAACGACCCCTTAACATTTGCTTGATTTCAGTGCACGCAATGAAGAGTTTCTCTAATTGAAATCTATTTTCCAGGACAAAGCTTCATAAAAGTCAAGTCACTGGATGTAGTGATGGCGCTGAGCATGCAGGGTGGGTGCCAACCACCAGGCCCTGGTTCTGCTCAAAGCTCTAAGACCTGCTATGACCACCCTGCTGAGGTCAAGGTGTGGCAGGTGAAGATGCTTCCAGTAGTGGACCTTGGAGGGTTCTTTGTGCTGATAGGACATTAGCATCATCACCACCAGACCATGAGCCCTCTGAGGTTAGAGTTCATTCTTGAGGTACAGAAAATGCAGAAACCCAGGACTGTGGTCCTGATGGAGCACAAGGCACAGGAGGTCACCACTGAGCACCAGAAGCCAAAGGTCAGGAATTGGACTGAGAACCAGCAGTTACAGGAGCTGCAAGTAGATGGGTCGTAGCAGGAAGCAAGAGACAAGAGCAATGGTAGGCTCACCTCACCAGGAAGAGCAGACTTGGGCACGACTAAACAAGCACTATGCCTACAAGAGAGGGTAAAAACCTTCATACCCAGGGGCAACACGGAGGCCTGTATAGAAGCATTAGGCTCCTGGAAGAACCACAACTGGACCATCTCTAGAGAGGGGCAGGTGGTCAGGTCATAATGCAGAAGCTCTTAGGTACCCAGAGTCTTGTGCAGGTAATTATAACGGCACAGAGGTCAAATATGCAACAGCTGTATCACTTCTGCAATGAAACATCTCACAGCACTCCTCCCCATCCTCCAACTCTTCTATACTCTCCACTCTCTTTTCAGGATGCTCACTGAGCCCTGGGGAGCTTGATACAGATGTTCCATGTAGAGTTAAGCATTCAACAATCATTTATTCTCAGCACTTTGACCAGTTGTGAATCTCTGCATTAACTACTGCCCAGTGCAGACGCTTCCCTGTCTGGGGTTGAGAGCAATACTAATCGAAGAGTGTCACCATAAATATTTGAAAGGCAGTTTGACAGCACAATAGTGGTAGGCATGGCCATGACTTCCCAAATCACTGCCTTCTGACCAGGCTTATAGTACCAGGCATGGAGTCCTCTTACAGAGCAGGCCTCAAGTTTGATCAGAAAGTGATTGTTGGTTGCCACCATAATGTTCATGCCAGTATTGCACCAGTGGGCACAGCTTACAAGGCAGGATGAGGATGGTATGGCAGCATTCAGGGTTCTCCACTGGGTAATACCACTGATGAGTTTTCTCTCTCAGAGGCCTGCATGGTACCTTCCAGACTGGGAACTGGCCAACAGGAAGTTTTCAGGTCAATTCCAGCTTCATTTCTCTATGCCCCACCATTAGAGTGGTCTGCTTTTATGAATGAAGTTTTACTGGAGCCCTCCCACTCCTCAAATCAAGCTACTGAAAAAAATCTATTAAAGATCTGAGCAAAAGATCTCAAAACTTGTAATCAGAAGGCCAGGCCCTAAGTCAGACCTGTTATGTGACCATGTAACTTTGAGCAGGTCATCAGTCATCACCTGTTGGCTGTCCAACCAATACTCACTCCCAGATTCCTTCTTCTCCGATGCTTCTCTCTAGTTCTAGAGGTTAGAAAGATAAGCAAACACTTTTCTAGGTACTCTTCCTGCTCAGAAAAACCAAAGAGGTCAGTTCTGGCCAACAAGAACATTCCACTGGAGAAATGCCGAGACACCTAGGTTTTCCTGATGAACGATGGAGCCGTTAGTATCGTTGTTTCTCTCCTTCCTTTCTTGAGCAGTTAAAACTCAAGACACTGCAGAGGACCTCTAGTACTTGGGATGAAAGCCATCAGGTACGTTCTGTTCAGCTGAGTTACAGACTCTCGTGCAACATCAGACAGTTAAACAAACTTCTAGTAAAGAGCTACCCTAGAATCCTTTTTAGTCATGTCTCAGTCTGTTTTCTGCTGTTATAACAAAGTGCCTCAGACCAGATGACTTATGAAGAATAGAGATCTATTCAGCTCATGGATTTGAAACTGGAAAGTCCAAGGGCACGATGCCAGGATCCACTGGGGGTTGTGCTATGTAATTTCATGCTGGAGGTCATCAGATGTTAAGATGATACAAGCTCAGGCCTTTCTTTATCTTCTCATAAAACCACTAACGCTACCATGGAGCCCAACCTTCATAGCTTCATCTAATCCTAATTGTCTCCCAAATGGGAGATTCTCACCTTCAAATACCATTAACATATGAATTGGCTATTAAGTTTTTAAGACATAAACTTTATGGTTTGTGGGAAGGGGCTAGGGCAAGGTCCCATGTAGCTCAGGATATCCTCAGATTTACTTCCTATGTAGTCAAAGACATCTTTGGAACTTCTGATTCTTCTGCTTCCACCTCCTAAAGGCTGGAAATGCAAGTCTGACTGAAACATACATTCAGGTTTATTTATTTATTTATTTATTTATTTATTTATTTATTTATTTATTTATTTATTTTACATCCCAGCCATAGTTTCCCCCTCCTTTCTCTGCTCCTAGTCCCCCTTACCGTCCTCTGTCCCCACTTTCCAATTCACTCCTCCTCCATTTCTTTTCAGGAAAGGACAGGACTCCCATGAGTATCAACAAAACATGGCATATCAAGTTGCAGTAAGACTAAGCACCTCCCCATGTATTAAGGCTGGGCAAGGGGATCCAATATGGGGAGTAGGGTCCCAAAAGCTGCAAAAGAGTTAGAAACAGCCCCTGCTCTCACTGTTAGGGGCCCCACAAGAAGATCAAGCTACACAACTGTAACATACATACAGAGTGCCTAGGTCGGTCCCACACAGACTCCCTGGTTGTTGGTTCAGTCTCTGTGAGTCCCTGTGAGGCCAGATTAGCAATGGGGGATAGACAGCCTGGACAAGCCATCTCCTGTGACCAGGCAAGAGTTTGAGAGGAGGGATGGGGACACCAGCCCTGTCACATAATCTTCCACCTACAGTCTGCCTATGGGATGTAAGAGTGGCCTAGAGACTGAGGGCATGGCCAACCAACGACTGAGAAAGCCCGCCCCTGACACTGCCTGGAGCACCAGACCCACAGGCTGGATGACCCAGAGACCTAGGATAGAACCAAACATGACTGCTGAAAAAAAAAATGGCAATGTAATAATACCTAACAATATTCTGCTATACTCATAGATTAGTGCCCAGCCCAATTGTCATCAGAGAGGCTTCATCCAGCAGCTGATGGAAACACATGCAGACCCACAGCCAAATGTTAGGTGGAGCTCAGGGAATTCTGCAAAAGAGGGGGAAAAGAAGGATTGTAGGAGTCAGAAGGGGTCACGGACACCACAAGAAAACCCACACATTCAGTTTTGTGTGATACAGTTCTAGCTGAGGGCTCTAAGGCTGAGCAAACACACTACCAACTGAGAGACACCCCAACTCAACACATGAAATTTGGGGATACACGTTCATGACACACGATACAGCAAGACCCATATTTGTTTCTTTTCTGTCGTGCTGAAATATAGAAAATGTGTCTTTTATCATATTAGCCATTTTAGGCATACAGTTCACTGGCATTAGTACATTTGCAATGTGTGCAGTTGTCTCCACCGTCCATCTCCCAAACTGTTTTCTCTTCCTACAGTGAAAGTCTGTACCCATTAAAGCAGAAATCGCTTATATTTGCCTTTAAAACAAAAAACGAATAAACCAAAAATGGAAGAATAATAGCATCCTCCCATCCAGGCATGGTGGTGTCTTCCTGTCATATCAGCGCTTGGAAGGTGAGGTCAGAAAGATTAGTTCAAGGATAGCCTTGACTAACAGTAAGTTTGAGGGCAGCTGAGGCTACATGAGACACTATCTCAAAAAAAAATACCCTAAACATCTAGAACCCTACTTATGGGAGGCTGCCAGCCAACTCAGCTGATGGGTTCAGAACAGTATAGAAAAGAATCTAGAGCTTGCCATCAGGAAGCCTGGCAAAGAACTGGAACAGTCCATTTCCAACAATGCTGTGTGGCACCCTTGTTGGGGACTCCTTGAACACTGTACTTGTCAGGGTTCTCTGGAGCAAAATAACTAATGGAGTGACCATATATGACAAAGGGGATGTATTGGTTTGGCTTATACACTATGGGCTGGACAGGCCAGTGGTGGCTATTTTCACACAAAAGAAGCTGAGAATGTGTTATCTGCTCAGATTGTGAGGCTGGATGTCTCAGCAACCTCAGCCTGGTACGGAAGGCCTGGAGTATTCCTGGTGAGCCATGGGTCTTCAGTGCATGTTGGAAAGTTGAAGAAGTTGAATTCCAGTATCAGCAAAGGATAGCAGCAGCAGCAGTGAAAAAATAGATGTTCTCAACCAGCCAGGCAAGGACCAGAGTCAGGCAGGCAAAGGCAGCCCTGCTTTCCCCCAAAGCCTCTTTGTATCTGGGCCAATGCCAAAAAATGCCACCCACTCTGGGGGAGGGTTCTCCTTCTTCACTTAATCCTTCCAGGAAATACTCTCATGGTATACACCCACCAAGAGGCATGTTTCTTAAGGTTGATACTAGAGCCAGTCAAGTTGACAACCAAGATTAATTATTACAAACATCAACACACAGGCCATCCTCTGAGATCCACAAGAATCAAACCATGGGGCTGGAGAGATGGCTCAGAGGTTAAGAGCACTGGCTGTTCTTCCAGAGGTCCTGAGTTCAATTCCCAGCAACCACATGGTGGCCCACAACCATCTGTAATGAGATCTGGTGCCCTCTTCTGGCCTGCAGGGATATGTGCAGACAGAACACTGTATACATAATAAATAAGTCAAAAAAAAAAAAATCCAGAGTACTTGAAAAAAAAAAGAAGAATCAAGCCATTAAGAGTCTGTTCCTTCCTGCCCACATTTAACAGAAAGTGAAGGAGCTAAGGGCCCATTGCATCTCAGGGAAGCTGTCTCCTTAGGTCCCCTGACCACCATAAGGAAGAGAACTTCACTATCCCATTAACTTGAGTGAGTACAAGCTTTCCGGGAGGGGGGGAGCTGTCAGCATCAAATGGTGAGGGGTGGAGCATGAGGGTCCTGGGAAACCACCTCTGCTGCAACTTTACCACATGTTTCCTGAATTACTGCTGTCCCTGGAACTACATCAACTTTATAGCTACAGGATGAGCAAGCCATACATAACCTCATGTTGGTCCTAGCCTTCTGAATACCTAATGGCTGACACTCCAACACGGTTGGTCACTATGAAGTAAGGTCATCAGTTTAACATGATGGGCACACTGTAAACAGAAGCTACGCGCACTGACAGCTTGGTCTTGAATAAATCGCTTAACATCTCCAAGACCCAGCTTTCTCAACCCTAATGGAATCATTGCAATATCTGTCTTGTAGGGCAGTTGTAAGGATTAAAGGGCTATGGGAGCAAAAAAGTGGATACCTTCTGTACCCACCACACACATCATGCCAACTTCCCCATAGCAAAGACAAGTTAACATGAGAAAAATAACATCAACTTTGTTGAATTAAACTTTTTTAGAGATGAACACAGGCTTAAGGCTCCAGAGAAAAACATTTTGTGCTTTGGCTTAATGAAAGGACTGACAGAAGACAGACATCGGATCAGGTGAGAGGGTGTGACCTAAGGGTGACTGGGGACAAGATCCCAGCAAAGCCCGAGTGCTCTTACCCATCTTGGTCTCTTTGTGTAGCGGTCTTTGCTCTCAGGGATGGAGCAGGATATCTCTGCTATGAGGGTTTTCAAAAAGGCAGAAAGAAGGGAAAGAGGGTGACCTCACTCAGACTTTGTAGCTTTCTTGGGGGTGAGAGTCTCTACAATCTATCTTGAGAAAAAACAATTCTGTTTTATGTGAGTTGCTTTGAGGGTAGAGGGACAGGAGATGGGAGAAGAAGAGATCAGGGGAGATTTTGCTTTGGAGGCTTTTCCAATGTCCTTTGGCTTAACCTAATCTGTATGCCAAAGTGTCACTCCGGACTTTCCTAGTCTTAAGCCCCAACAGTGCTCAGAAAGCTGATTTTCCTGGGCGTATGTGTGAGCTGCTTTTGCATTGATGTAATAAAATACCTGCCAGAGACAACTTACGGCAGAGGGATGGATTTCCTTCAAATCAAGTTCAAGAAGGATATTGTAGAAGGGAAGGCACCGGGGATATCTTTATGGCCACAGGAGAATGCTGGGAGATTCTCCCATGGTCGTGGTTCAGGAAGGAGAGAATGAAGACAGAAACCAGAAGTGTGAGTTCCCAGGGAGCATCCCTACTGACCTATCTCCACCGGTCAGCGCCCACCTCCTAAAGGCTCTCCAGTCTTCAAAATAGTGCCACAAGCTGGCAAGTGTTCAAACCATGAGCTCCAGATCAAACCACAGTAAACTTACACTGCTTATCACCAGAAAGAATCCTGGTTCTGGACCTGTGCTTCACGTAGGGGTGAGAGGGGAAGGCTAGCTGCTGATGTCTGAGAACTAGGTTGATATTGAAGGATCATTCATCAGGGGGGGGGGGGGGGGGGGGGGGGTTGGCATAGAAACTTTTTCTTACAAATAAATTTGCAAACCCTCCTCCATGTGGAGATATCTAGAGGCAGTGACCCTAGCCGCTGACTGCAGGGATCATACAATCTGTTAAGAGAGCATGTAATACACCACTACGGTGAGTGTATTAAAATACAACACAGCTCAGATAAAGGTATTTGTACCATAAATGTGTCCTTTACAGAGGCTTCCGGCTCCTGAGAGGAGCTCTTTCTTTGTCGTCTTCCCGGGATGTAGTAATTGAGCATAAACCCACTGATTCACCTCGCCTGTAAATCAGACTCTAACCATGCTCTTCTATGTCGGCACAGCCTTTCTTCCAGGGCAGCATTTGTGAGGAAAATGTCTTTGGACAAGACTTTCTCCAGAGGGTCGTATTATACCAAGGAAATTAATTCCCTCTCTCTCTCAGGCTCATAAAATGCAGAAATAAAATCAGCATTTGAGCTGAAGGCTGAGAGAACCAGGCACGCATACTAAAAGCCCTCCTTCTGCGGGAAGCTGCTGGAGGCGCTCATTTGCATTGACCTTCACGCAGGCCTGGGCTCTGCAGAGCCTGGCGCTCAGGCTGCCCGCCCGCGTGGTACACCTTCTCGACTGGTGGATGCCAGGCCGCCGTGGGCTGCAGAGTTCCACCGCTGCTCCCTGAGCTCCCACCTTGCCTCACAAAGAGCACAGACCACCCCTAACTTCTCTTTGCCTCGGCCCACCTGGCACCTTCCCGCTTGCGGGTAGATGGCTAACCGGAAGAGTGAGAGAGAAGTGGATACCAGGAAAGCATGGGGGCTCCAGTGGCCTTGGGTTTGAGGGAGGGGGAAGCACAGAGGATGTTCAGTCTGGTTGCCGATCTTCTAAGGTCAGACACAGTACAGCCAATCCTAAATCATCTCTTCTTCCATCCTCACGGACACGAGGTTTGGTTCAGACCATGAACTGACCCAAAGCTGTGTTCTGTCACATGGCAGTGACTGGGTTCCCAAATCACAGCACCCAGAGTAATGGTGTGTTTCAAAAACCCATGTACAAGTGTTCTGTGGAACCTTTTAAAACATTCTTCCTTCTTCAGCCATGGTCTATCCCTTTCACTGAAATCCACCCACCACCCCCTAACCACCCCCTACCCCTAAATACACACATTGCCTCATTGCCTTAGAGGTTAACAACCAAAAGTTGGTTGAGGGGGCAGGGGATCTTAAATGAAGTGCCACCACACACAGTGATTTGGCAGGTGCTGTGGGATGTCCTGTATGGCAAATGTGTTAATAAATAAAACACTGATTGGCCAGTAGCCAGACAGAAAGTATAGGCGGGACTAACAGAGAAGAGAATTGAGGGAACAGGAAGGGAAGGGGGAGACTGCCTGCAGCCCGCCAGGACAAGGAAGATGTAAGGTACCAGTAAGCCACAAGCCACATGACAAAGTATAGATTAATAGAAATGGACTAAATATAAGAATAAGAGCTAGACAATGATAGGCCTGAGCTAAATGGCCAAGCAGTTTAAATAACGTAAGAGTCTGTGTGTTTATTTTATAAGTGGACTAAGGGACTGCCGGGGCTTGGTGGAACCTGGAGAGAAAACTCCAGCTACAGGCAGGAGATGTATAAAGGGGCATCTGCTGTACCTGCAATGCTCTGGCTTTTTACAAGCATAATATATTAATTAGTGTATTTCCTGTGTAATAAAATATTAAACTTTCAGAGTTGTCATATGAGAAGCAGACAAAAGCAGGATTGTCCCACCCCTGTCCCCTGAGACCCTTTTCACCACAGAGAGTCCTGGACCTCTCAATACCCCCACAGCATTGCAGGACACAGTTGAAAATTTTCTGGCTTTATAAAAAGAGGAAAATTAAGGTAGTCTGGTACCTTGCCCAAGTTCTAGAGCCCGATAAGTGTCAGTGCTCAAACTTGAACTTGGATCTCCTGACTCCTACTTTGTCCGTTCCTTGTAATGAGTCATAATTCCCAGAAGATTGGCATTAAAATGACCAGTCTGTCACCAGAGTGAGACACCGAGCTAAAATTTACTATCTGCCGCAAGCACGCTAGCACAAATTAGCTTCTCAAAATAGTTGTCCCTCTCCTTGGATCATGGTGTTCAGAACCTGGAAAGCGTCTTCTATTCCATACCAGGAGAGGGTGGAAAAACACCAGCACCCGTGTGACTTTGTGTGATGACTTTTCCTGGCTGTTGTCTGGGAATCATTATAGAAACCAACCCGAGGGCATGTCTGAGAGCAAACTTCTAGATTGGGCTTACTAAGGTAGGAAGACCCACTCCATGTGGATGACACCATCTCAGGAACTGGGATGCCAGACTAAGTAAAAGGGTAAAGGGGAGTACTAGTGCTCATCTCTCTCTGCTTCCTGACTGCAGACACAGCGTGACCCAACCACCTCAGCCTCCTGCCACCCCGACTCCCCTTCCGGGATGGACTGCACTCTCCAACTGTGAACCAAAAGAAACTCTTCTTTGTCCTTGAGTTGATTTTATGGGATATTTTGTTACAGCCACAGAGTGAGTAACCAGTGCAACTCATCAGCATAGAAAGGCCAGGGTGTGGGCTTGTCGTGCACTGCCTGCTACAAGTCTCCAGCAACTCCCGGCTACTTAGGTCAAAGTTGTGCTTGCTGCTGGCACATGACCTCACATCAGCTCACATGGTTTGGTAGTAGCGAGCAGGCTAGATTAAAAAACCCCTTGATCCATTAGTCATCCATACTCAGTAAAAGAGTCAGTGCTGGGAGAAATTGAAGGAAGAGTTTCATTCAGCTGCTTATTATTTGTTCTTTCATTTATCAAATAGTTACTCTGTCTGCCACTATCCTAGGTGCAAAAGAGAACATGTGAACAAGGTGGGCAGGTCAACTGCCCTTGAAGATCTCCCAGCCTAGACAGGACAGAAGACAAGATGACCGATAATCTAAGGACAGAGTTGCAAGTGCTTGCATTGGTGAGGAAGGGAGTTATAAACTGAGACACTTTGAGCTGCAAGTGAGAGAACCCCTATTAAAATGGTCTTGAGATATAAAGGGCATGAAGAACGAAAATGCTGGGAATTCTGGCAGTAAGCTGTGGCACAATAAATCAATCCAGCAATTCAACAGCATCATCTACAACCTCGGGTTTTTCCCAGCAGCCTCAATATTTTGTCCTTCCTCCCACTAGGTAACTGCTACATCACCAAACATCATGCCCTCTTCTTATCATGCACCAAGACTGGAAGAGCAGTTCTCTTCTAAAAGAGTTTTTTTTTTTTCTTAATTAAGAAAGATAATTTTTCCCAGAGTCCCCTGGGAAAATATGCCCATATTTTAACTGTCACAGGAGCTTAGGAAATAAGAATCTGCTCTTTTCACCCACTGAGAGCAGGAAGGAGCAGAGTGGGAAACAGGCGTATGCTAGACTACCAACAGTGCCTGCCACCAGAGCACAGGGAAGGAACACGAAACCCAGATTTGAAGGTGGGGATGTGTGGCAGAGAAACATTGGCTCCCTATAGTGTCCACCCTTGCTCCATTTCTGTTGCTGTGATAAAATATTCTGCCAAAAAAAAACCCAACTTGGAAGAGAAAGGGTTTGTTTTAACTCACAAGTCCAAGTTGCAGTTCGTGGTTGTGGAGAAATCAAGATGGCAGGCCCTGTGAACAACTGGATACACCACATCTGCAGTCAATAAGAGAGGGATGTAGCTGGAAGCGAATGCATGCAAGCCTATGTGCTCAGCACAGGACAGAACTGACAAGATTGTTGGGGGGACATGAAGGGTGAAGCGGGAAAAGTGAGAATCAAGCGAATCCATTCACCCTTGACTATTAGCACTCTCCAAAGACAGTGATCAACGTAGACATTCAAGCAGTACAGACATCATCTCTATTCACAGAGAACTTAGAGACTTCTCATGTATCAGCTTGGTCACAGGTGTCACCATTCACTGCAGGAACAAGAGCAGGCTTGAGTCGAGGAAAGAGCAAAGATAACAAATGAATGCTACCATCAAAAACATCATCCACCATGATCAAGTGGGCTTCATCCCAGAGATGCAGGGATGGTTCAACATATGAAAAATCTGTCAATGTAATCCACCATATAAACAAACTGAAAGAAAAAAATCACATGATCATCTCATTAGATGCTACAAATGCCTTTGACAAAATCCAACACCCCTTCATGATAAAAGTCTTAGAGAGAGATAGGGGATACAAGGAACATACCTAAATATAATAAAAGCAATGTATATCAAGCCTATAACCAAAATCAAATTAAATGGAGAGAAACTCCAAGTAATTTAGAAACTAAAATAAATCAGGAACAAAGCTGTCCACTGTCTCCATATCTATTCACTATAGTACTCAAAGTTCTAGCAAGAGCTATAAGACAACAAAGGGAGATTAAAGGGATACAAATTGGAAAGGAAGAAGTCAAAGTATCACTATTTTAAGATGGCATGATAGTATACATAAGCAACCCCAAAAACTCTACCGGGGATCTCCTACAGCTGATAAACACCTCCAGCAAAGTAGCTGGATACAAGATTAACTCAAAAAAATCAACCTGGCTCATGGGAACTCATGGAGTCTGAACTAACAACCAAGGAGCCTGCAGAGCACTGGTCTAGGCCCTCTATATGTATATGACAGTTGTGTATATAGCTTGATTTATTTGTGGGATTCCTGGCAATGGGAGCAGGGGCTGTCCCTGGTGCTTTGGCTGGCTCTTGGGAACCTACTTCTAATGCTGGATTGCCTTGCCCCGCCTGAATACAGGGGGACGTGCTAGGTCTTAAGACAGCTAGATGCACCATGCTTTGGTGATGCTCATGGAAGGCCTGCCCCTTTCTGATCGAATATGGAGGAGCAGTGGGTTGATGGGTGGGAAGAGTGGAGGTGGAGGGAGGGAGTGGAAGGAGAAGCTGTGGTCTGGATATAAAATGAGTAAATTAATTAAATTAAAAAATAAATGTTGTATTTTGTATCTGTGGATGTATTCATGGTTCAATCAATGGCGGAATTCTTATATTTTTGGTTGTGAACCTAGCCTTTAACGGCTGAGCCATCTCTCCAGCCCATATGGCGGAATTCTTAAGACAGGAATAATGAATCCAGAACTATATATGAGTTGGCCTGAGTAGAGGCACTGGGGAATCACGAGAGAGAGAGAGAGAGAGAGAGACAAGACAATAACCTTGACTCCCTCAGGTTGTGGGAATATAGCTCAGTGATCAAGTGCACGCTTACCATACAGAAGGACCCATCCTGAGTGAGAGACCAGCTGAAAACTGGGACTGACTTCTTCAAGTCATGCTGGCTGAACTGGTGCCAGGAAGGGCCAGGAGTGCTCAGTAGAGATAATTGGATGAGCGGGCAGCTGAAACAGGCAGATGAATGAAACCCAGTGGACACGGCTCTCTTCGACTACTTGTTATAAAAGAGAGGAAAGCCTGGCTCTCCGCTTTTTTTTAAAGGCAAGACAAGGCCCCAGACTGTCCTCCCTTGTGGTTTAGATGCTGAACTCGGGCTCTAGTTTCCATTTAGATTAGTTGGTGCTTTCAAAGAGGATCTTCTCCTGAATGACTAATGCATTCTCTTGGGAGGACTCACAAGTTTGACTTTCAATGTTTCCAAAAAAAAGCAGATATTTCATTTCACAAGGCTGAGGTGGTTGAAGCCGGATGGGCAGTAATGAAACTGGATTTGAGAACCACATGTGCAGTTCACTGTTCCCATCCTTGGAAATTATACGTGGTGTATGCTAAGAAATTCATAGGCAAATATGGTGGTTTGAATAAGAGATGTCCCCCATAGTCTTGGGCATTGAAACACTTGGTCCTCAGTTAATGGCACTGTTTGGGGAGGTTTAGCTCGTACAGCCTTCCTAGAGGAAGTATGGCACTGGGGGCTGGGTTTGAGAGTAAAAGGCTTTGCCTCCTTATGTTTTGCTCTCTCTGTTTCATGTTTCTGTTCAACATGTGAGCTCCCTGCTTCCTGCTCCAGCTTGCTCCCATGCTGTCTCTGCTATCATCAATTAACACTCTGGAACCATGAACCAGAATAACCATTTCCTTCTTTAGGTTACCTTGGTCATGGTGTTTTATCACAACCACAAAAAAGTCACTAACATGGCAACCATCTCAAGTTCAGTAAGAAGTCTTTGAATGAGACTCCAGGAGAAATAAACTATTGCACAGTGGTAAGGAACACACTGATGTCGAGTGCAGACGTTAAAAACCTGTTCTTCCACTTTCTGGCTGTGCAACCGCAGGACCTTGAACTTACCTGCTCCACGCATCTATTCTCTCAACTGTAAGGGAGCAGTAACAACGCCCATTGTGAGAGCCTGAGGCAAAGAGCTCAGCATGGAGCCTTAGTATCAGGTTCTCGCCAGGCAGTGGTGGCATACACCTTTAATCCCAGAACTCAAGAGGCAGAGGCAGGCGGATCTCTGTGAGTTCGAGACCAGCCTGTGCTACAGAGTGAGTTCCAGGAGAGGCGCAAAGCTACACAGAGAAACCCTGTCTCAAAAAAAAAAAGAAAGAAAAAAAATTAGGTTCTCAGTACCTGTTACCTGGTGTATTAGTTTCCCAAGGCTGCTGTTACGAAGTACCAGGTGGCTTAGACAATAGGCTGGCAACTCGTGAAGGCTGTGAGCGGTGAATCTGCACTGTGCCCCTCCCTAGTTCTTGCTGTTTTGCTGACAATCCTACTGTCCCTCAGCTTTCTTCCTATCTCTGCCTCCATCTTCTCAAGGCTTCTCCTTGTGTCCCAGTCTACATCCAAATTTCTAGTTCTAATGAGGACACCAGGAGTCCTGGATTAGGAGCATACCCTACTGCCACAGGACTACTGCATCTTAATAATTACATCTGCAGAAGCCTGCTTCTAGCACTTGTGAAAACACCATGTTGTACTTCCTACATACAAATTTTATAAAAACATGTTCTGACCCTAACAGGTAGGCATTATGGCTTTTAATACTTTATTTTCATACTCACACCAGGTTATCAAGTAAAGATCTTTCTTTTTAACCTTTCAGTTTTAGTTTATTTGAGGCTTTAAAATATTTGTTGTTATTACTGCTACCAAATTTTCCCTAATGTTAACATAATTGCACTATAATTATCTAAACCACGATTTAATATTTGCACAATATTATTACCTTATTCTTACATCTTAATTCAGATCTGCCCCCACTAATGTCCTTATGGTGGTGTAGGATTGACTCCAGAATCGAATGTATTTAGTTTCCTATCATCACCTCAATCTTGGAAAGTTCCTCGGCCTTCCTTACTCACACATTGCCCTGATATGTTTGAAGAGCAGTGGCTATTTGTCATTAATTATCTCTCAGATTTGTCTGCTGATTCCTCATGAATAAATCCAGTTCTCTCTCTCTCTCTCTCTCTCTCTCTCTCTCTCTCTCTCTCTCTCT
>CABHPH010128752.1:0-22478 GCA_902168325.1 Peromyscus nudipes | reverse complement strand
CAAATTTATACAGAGGATAGAAAATGATAGCAAATTGGTTGATGCTTTATTAAACTTATGAAAACTTATGAAAACTCAAAAAGTTAAATTATAGGATGATGGCACTAATGAATACAGGTGCAAGATCTCTAAAAAATATATCATACTAATTTAATAATTTAAATAAAATATGCCATATGAATTATTAGGTAATTTCTTTAATAGTATCATCAGGAACAAGTTTATTTTAGTATGATGACAGCTAAAATTTATTAAGTATTTAAAGTGAGCCATGTGTTATTTTAAGAATTTTCATACATCAAGTCATATAGTTACTTCTACTGTTTTACAGGTGAAAGGGTTGAGTCCCAGAGACATAGAATAAGCTGCCCAAGCAGGCACCTTTAGTCAGTCTGAATTAGGGTTGGAATACTGGTTCCTAAGCCATTCTTTCACACTAGATGAAAAGAAGAACATACAAGACAAACTAAGCCAACTCTTTTTTTTCTTTTTGGTTTTTCGAGACAGGGTTTCTCTGTGTAGCTTTGCGCCTGTCCTGGAACTCACTTGGTAGCCCAGGCTAGCCTCGAACTCACAGAGATCCGCCTGGTTCTGCCTCCCAAGTGCTGGGATTGAAGGCGTGCGCCGCCACCAACCACCACCCGGCTAAGCCAACTTTTAATAAAAGTACATTTGTAAGTATCTCAACAGTACTTGAAAAGGCTTTGTGAGTCATAAATCTTAACATTACATAAACATAAACCTGCTTAGAATGACAAAAATATTGCAGCATAAAAGGAAAATATTTTGTAACAGGTTAAAGTCAGGAAGAAACTCAAGACAGAGATGTTATCCCATTTCTGAAGTTCTCTTATAAGAAAATGGCATAAAAAGCAAAAGTGAATTATAAATATTTGAACGAAAGAATGAAATCCTGTTGTTTAAAAGCATTATGATTTTATAGCTAAAAAAACTTGGAATAACTCCCCTTGATATATGTGTGAATGTAATCACTCTGAATTATCCATAGTAGCAGTGATACAATACTTCAATCACATGCACTTAACCTGAGTGTTTAAAAGTAACAGCTCTTAGGCCGGGCGTTGGTGGCGCACGCCTTCAATCCCAGCACTCTGGAGGCAGAGTCAGGTGGATCTCTGTAAGTTCAAGGCCAGCCTGGGCTACCAAGTAAGCTCCAGGAAAGGCGCAAAGCTACACAGAGAAACCCTGTCTCAAAAAACAAAAAAACAAAAATCAAACAAACAAAAAAAAGTAACAGCTCTTAGTAAAACTAGCTGTAATCTGTGTAAAGAAAGTTGTGGTAATGTTTTTAATTGGGGTTAGAAAAAAAGGGAGGGGGGTTTTAAAGATACTTTAGGGTTCAAAGATAACACATGAGGATAGTTTGCTCCTGGTGAAAAGAACTGGATGGTGAAAACAGGCAGATTTCATGGAAATTGAGGAGAACAGACAATATGATATGAAGAGATGATCTCGGGTAATCATTCTTAAGTCAATATTGCAAACCCAAAGACAGGAAGCTTTAAAAAATATTATAGTTTTAGTTGCATGTACTTCTCTGTGTACATATACATGAGTGTGAGTCCTCACAGAGGCTGGAAGATGGTGTCCAGTCCCCTGGAGCTGGAGTTACATGATGTAGTCAGCTGCATTATGTGGATGCTTGGAACTGAACTTAAGTTCTCAAGAAGAACAATGTATGCTCTTAAAAACTGAGGCATCTCTCCAGTCCCCTAACAAGAAACTTTTTAATGATGTTTCCAGGGTTTATAATTAGAGGAAAATACATTTGCAAATTGATGACAGTCATAAATATAGATTAAAATTATATATACAAAAGGACTAATGTAAAATGATCCTAATCCATCATTCACAGACTGTATCAGGCAAACCTATGATACTTCAACTAATTCATAGAGGCATCATAATATATTTTAGGTTTAAAGGGAAATATACAAAAATCAGCACCAGCACACACCACTGTGTTTAGGAACACTTTCCTCTTTTGTTAAGCTAAAATGGTTTCATTTGCATCACATATTTTTTATCTCAATAATTTCTGTGGCAGAAACAAAGAGTAGAAAATCAAATTTGTGCCAAGAAGAAAGAGCATGGTGTTAGATTTGATTTTAACACTTAAGGCACAGTAGGCAGGTATACCTAATTGACATGGCAGTTATATAAAGACAAAATTACAAATGTTTCCAATGTGTGATGTCATTGACTGGCAACTAAATCTTTAGTAGGACGCACATACTTACTAATGTTTTGGGCCAAAATAATAACTGTTAGTAGAAGTTGTTTCTTTTTGCCTTGATGTACCATGGAACACTACAAACTGAGAAAAGTTGAAAAATAATTAAAAAATAATGCAGATCATTTAAAGTAGATCTTTTTTTTCTCAATCTTATCACAAGGACACATGCTCAACTATGTTCATATCAGCATTATTCGTAATAGCAAGAACCTAGAAACAACCTAGATGCCCCTCAGCTGAAGAATGTATAAAGAAAATGTGGTACATATACACAATGGAGTACTACTCAGTAGTAAAAAACAATGATATCATGAAATTTGCAGGTAAATGGATGGAACTAGAAAATATCATCCTGCGTGAGGTAACCCAGATTCAGAGGGACAAACATGGTATGTACTGACTCATAAGTGGATACTAGATGTAGGGCAATGGATGGCCAGACTGCAGCCCACAGCTCCAGAGAGGCTAGCTGACAGGGAGGGACCCTGGGAGGGACACAGGGATGGCCCAGCGAAGTAGAAGTGGATGGGATCTGCATGAGAGGGCTGGGGGTAGAGTGGAGTGGGGTGGGGGTGGTGGAGGGCAAGGAATGGGGGGTGAGAACATAGAGAAATGGGAGGGTCAAGCTGGAGCAGGGACAGAGTGGGAGAGCAGGGAAGGAGATACAGCGATAGATGAAGACATTATGGGAGTGGGAAGAGGCAGGGTGCCAAGGAAGCTCTCAGGAATCCACAGGGATGACGCCACCTTGGATTGCTGGCAGTGATCGAGGGGGTGCTTGGACTGGTCTACTCTGGTGACCGATCTAATGAATACCTTAACGGTCATCATAGAGCCTTTATCCAGTGATTGATGGAGGCGGATGCAAGGATCTGCAGCCGGGCACCAGGCTAAGCTCTGGCAACCCAGTTGATGGGAAAGAGGAGGGATTCTGCAGGGGGTGGGGGGGAGGGATAATGATGGGAAGATGTGCAGAAATGACCGCCCACACTGGTGGAGACCCATGAACTGTGGACTAGTGGCTGTGAAGCCCCCATGGGACTGGACTAGGCCCCCTGGCGCGGGGAAGGGGGAGGAATCGGGATCCATCCCTGATGCATGGGCAAGCTTTTGGGAGCCTGGTGACTGCAGTGTGGCACCTTGTGCACCAAGGCGGCACTGAGGGACTTGGATCTGCCTTGACTCCCCATGGGAGACCTAGATTTGGAGGATGTGGGGAATGGGAAGGTGGCTTAGGAGGGAGGGCTGAGGGGTGGGAGGAGGGGGGAGGTGGGATCTGTGGGTGGTATGTAGGGTGAGTAGAAAATTTCTTAATAAAAAATGAAAAAAAGTTGATCTTTATACAAGAAAAAAATCAAAAGCAACATAAACATCAACAATGACAACACTAATGATAAAAATAACATTTCTGAATTTATCACTTACTATTTAGGATTTTTCACTTAGTATAAAATATACTAGGCACCTAGTCTTTCTGTATAATCAATCTGTATACATCCACTTCCATAATTTAAAACATTCTCTGGATTACTTATAATAGCAAATGAATGTGAATAGGTGCTGTATAGTTTTCATGTATTACTTATTGAGTGAATGGGAAGTAAAACTGAACTGTACATGTTCAGTACAGGGGTTGTTCAAATATTTTCCATTCATGTCTGATTGAATATGCAAATGGCAAGTCCACAATTGAAAGGCAAATTTAATTAAGTTTCCCAAGCTAATGGCTTGATTTTGGTAGTGGTTAGAATAACTCAACTAGCAAAATTTAGTATAACTCTGTAGGTAGTGAATGTGACGATTGTTATGTCTTTATTTTATTGTTTGTGTTTGAATTAACTTTATTCTTAAAGATTTATTTATCTTTTTTCTCTTGTTAAAAATAGATTTTTTTTCTCACATAACATTTCCTGATTATGGATTCTCATCCCTCTACTCTTCCCAGTTACCACCCCCCACTCCCCGTCCCATCCAGATCCACTCCCTTCCAGCCTCTCATTAAAAAACAAGCAGACTTCTAAGTGATAATTAAAATACAATATAATACAATAAAAACAAGCACATCAGAATTAGACAAAACAAACAAAAATAAGGAAAAGAGCCCAAGAGAAGAGACAAGAAACAGAGACCTACTCATTTGCACACTCAGGAATCCCATAAAAAGAGGACATTGGAATCCATAATAAGCAAAGTACCTGGTGCAGACCTGTGCAGTCCCTGGACTTGTTGCCTAGTCTCTATTAGTTAAAATGAGCTTTGATCATGTATTTCTAGAGAGCTTTGTTTTCTTTGTGTCCCCCATCCCCTTTGGCTCTTACATTATTTCTGTCTCTTCTTCTGCAGGGTTCTATGAGCCCTGAGTGGAGGGATTTGATGGTGACATCCCATATAGGGCAGAATGTTGAATGATCTCTAATTCTCTGCACAATGTCTAGCTGTGGGTCGCTGTATTTGTTCCAATTTGCTGCAAGAGGGAGCTTCTCTGATGATGGCTGAACAAGTCACTGATCTATGAGTAGAGCAGAATGTCATTATGAGTCGTTTTAGTGCTACATTTATTTTAGACCAGTATTACTTGGTTTTACCATATATCTGTGAAATATCTAGTCTCAGATTCTTCTCATCCGAGCAGTGTTGAGTACGGGTTCCATCTATGGAGTAGACCTTAACACAGATCTGATATTAGTTGGTTATTCCAACAAGTTTTGTGCAACCATTGCCCTAGCCTATCTTGCAGGCAGAATATCATTATAGATCAAAGGGTTTGTGGGTGGGTTGGTGTTTACATTTTTCTTTTGGTAGCATGGAGAGTTATCTCCCTGTACCAAAGATGCTAGATGGAGAGGTGAAAGTTCTATATTGACACCAGTAAAACATCTCTGTGTTCAATGAGTTGTGAAGTTGCTGTCTTTAGAACTAGGGCCTTGCCATCAGTGTGTAAAGAGCAACCTACAGCCTTGACAACAGCCTGGGTTGTTTAGGGATTTTCATGGATTCCTTTGGCAAACAACTCAATTAGAAGTAACCCAATCCCAGGAACGGGAGTTTTGATAGGTGACAAGAAATGCTTAATGAGGCTTTGTCTCCCCCATTATTTGGTGATTTCATTTAGATCACCTTCTCACACATACACACAACACTTTTAAGGAAATTATATATATATATATAAAATTTATATATATAATTTAAACTTTATGCATATATAATTATATATATATATAATTTTAGGAAGTTTCCAGCATTTTAGGTACTTATACTACTCCTGAAATGGCCTTTAATATTACACACATATATATGTGTGTGTATATATATATATATATATAATATTAGTATTATCAGTTGATGTTGAAAAATAGTCATTGAAAAAAAGGAGAGAAATCTATTACTAGAAAATGCACAAGTGAAATAATTTAAAACTGGAATATAAAAGATAAATCTTACTAGTAATAGAAAATTTGAATTACACCAACTTCAATATCAGAAAGTTTACCTCTGTAACTTCAGCCACTGCACAGCACACATCTTTATTTTATATCAGTCATAAATTGGTATTTTTTAAAAGCAAACATTCTACTTCTTTTGCTTATATATGCTTAAGTATGTACACTTCCAAAATATATGGAGTGAATATGAGTGTCCTATTAAGTTGGTTCTTAGATACAGCACAAAACAGCACAGATTCAGCCTGGTCTCTGTTGCAAATCAATACCTATGCATGCTTGCAATGCATCTCCATGCTGAGAAAGATATTCCTATGTACTTTAATGGGTGGGACGGCAATAGACACAGTCTTCTCGAAAACATTTTGAGGTCACATCACTAAGGTCTTTGTATTGATTCACCTTCTTATGTCACTTTTGAGACTATTTCCTAGAAAGAGAATCAGAATGACAGTAAAAGAATTGTTTTCAGAGGTTTTTACTTAAACATTAATTAGAAATTTATTAGAGCAAATTGTTGAAAGCATTATAGTTGAACAAATGTTGTGGCATTTTCCCTCACCTGTCATAAGGGCCATGCTGACACTCCTAAAACAGGAGACAGTTTCAGAAGGAGCATAGCAGTTCTGCTTAATCAAAGTTTAGCATGTCAAATTCATGTGACACAGGAGAATTCAGAAATGAAGATCCAGGTCCAGAAAGACGCCTCAACAAGTAAGGACACCTGCTGACAAATCTGACAATATGAGTTCAATTCTTGGAACTGACAGGGTGAAACTGGCTTATGGCATCCTCTGACCTCCACACACGCATTAGGGTATGCGTGTGCACCCCCCCCACACACACACCACAGATGCATGTAACTCAAAAATTTAAAAGAAAAGTAAAGTTCTGCATCCTATGAAATCTCATAATTGTTAACTGTGGTCAACTCTGGGAAGAGGGAAAACTACTGAAGTTTAGAAGAGCACTGAAGAGAAATTGATAGGATACTAATTCTTAAGGTGATGTTTATTGTTTATTATTTTTAAATTGTATGTGAACAATGCATGGATTATTTTTTATGTAGCTCACAATAAAAATGCTTTAAAACAAGAAATCAAAATCCTAAGACTAGGGGAGAACCATTTTTTACACGTAAGTTTGATGAAGAATGATAGCTGTGTAGAAAGGTGACTGGAAAAATGATTTTGACACATGGTTATAGACTGAGCGGGGAAACCTACCAAGGTCTGTCTATTCAAATTCTCTGTACCATTCTTTCTCTTTGGTCTGGAAGGATGGTGTCATGGCCAATTTTCAGACAAGTATATTAGTTACTTTTTTTCATCGCTCCCACAAAATGCCCAACAAGAAGAAATTTAAACAAAGAAGACTTTATTCTGGTTCAGTCTGAGGGAGTCAGGCTGTCACTGTGGAAAAAGGAGGGTAGCAGGAGCATAGGCAGCTGGTCACATTGTATCTATAATCAGAAAGCATGGAGTGAATGAGAAGTGGGACCAGGCTATAAATCCTCAAGGCCCAACCCCAACAACCAACTTCTAGCAATGAACTTTCACCTTCTAAAGATTCTGCAACCTTTTCAAACAGTACCACTAGCCAGAGTTGAAGTGTTGAAGCACATCAGCCTATGGGAATCATTGAGACCTCAGTGTTCTGCCTTTGGCTTAGGATCATGGCCATCCCATGATGCAAAATGCTTTAATTCCCCACTTTGAAATTCCCTAACCCTTCAAAGATGCAAAGTTTCTTCTGAGACTCAAATAAACTTCAAAACAAGGTCCTCTGCCTATATAAAATGAAAAATAAAATGAATTACATGCTTCCAACATATACTGGATATCCTCATTTTAAAACCAAATGGGGGTATAGCAAGGGAAGAGCCTAAGGAACATGGCTTAAAGAGCTTCAAATTTTATAAAATTTTGAAATAAATTTCTAAAGTTAAAATACAAATATTTATGTAAATTTATTATTGTAAGGCAACATGTTAACCATTAAGTAAATTAATTATAAAATAGTTTAATATTTTAATAAATTAACTAGATAAACTAGCATTGTCTCTACCATATTAATCATACTTAAATAAAAACAGCTGTAAAAATAACAATGTTAGTTGGTATCTCATTAGGGAGAATATGAAAAGCAAAATATATTTTTCAGAAATACTCATCTTCTCTTTGCTCCAAGGAGTCAGAGATTCTCAATTGTAGGGGCAGAAAGTTCTGACTGCATTTCTCCTTGTCCCAAGATGCATGGCCACCACAGCTATAACAAAGGCAGGCTGAAAGAGGAAAAGTATATAATATCCACTAATCAGAATTTACTGGGCATAGGATCCTCCACAAATAAAGGCCAGAAGCCACAGAAAAGTGTTTTGGTGCTTAGGTGTAATGAAGCATAGCAGCCCCATTGACTGTGATTGACATCGAGGGTATGGCCTAAGAATAACAGATCATGAGAGAGATAGTCATGGCCCATCAGTGGGGTTCTTCATGTTTTTCTCTGTGCAGAATTCCTTCCATCCTAACATGCTGTGGAGTCCTTCTGAAAGGAGGATCTCATTTTCTGCCATCAAATAAGATAGACCAAAGAATTTCTTTGTGGTCTGCTCTTCCACTGAGAGTTGATGGAAGTAAATGTAGTATTTTTGACTTTGCAGGACAGGATACTAATATCTGACAGTCATCTCAGGGCATAGCAATTCTTAGATTCTTGGAGAAAGAGAGGGAGAAGAGGAGAAAGGCCAGAAATAGGCCAGAAAGGGGCTTGTCTCTAACATCCCTCTGTTAAAGCTCTTAACATTCCCAAGTATCCCATGTAGGAGCTTTGTTTTCTAACCCCCTTCATAACCTCATTGATAAGATAATGGGAGTGCTTGGGGGAGGAAAGGAAATAATGTAGTTATAATTTTAAAAAATAGAAAAATGATCATAAAAAAGAATAGAGTGGGATTCCTGATGAGTTTGTTCAGAAATAACCCTGTACGAGCAAGAATAAAGGTAATAAGATAGACAATGACAACCATCACCCAAGACAGTGCTCCTGGGAATAGTGCATCGTATCACAGGGGGAATGCTCTGAAGATAAAACATGACGTTAGGAACTCTCTGTCCTGAGTTGTAGCAGAGCGACTGGCAGACACATGGCAAGGATGCTCTGAGCATGGTTTTTGTGGACCCATGATGTGGGATGTCTTTCTGTACACTGTGAATATCTGTTGCTCCCATTGGTCAATAAATAAAGCTTATTGGGCCTACAGCAAGGCAGGATAAGAGTCAGGTGAGAAATCCAAGCAGAGATACAGAGAGAAGAAGGGTAGGGTCAGGTGCAGACACCATCCAGCCACCCAAGGAATAAGATGCTAGCAGACTGGTAATGCCACAGCCACTTGACAATACTTAGATTAATAGAAATGGGTTAATTTAAAAGTAAGAGCTAGCTAGTAATAAGCCTAGGCCATAGGCCAAACATTTATAAGTAATATTAAGCCTCTGAGTGATTATTTTATAAGTGGCTGCAGGACTGGGCAGGATGCAGAAAAACCTCTGACTACAGGCCCAGAAAATAGCCACAAGATCACCGGGCAGAGCATGGACCAACATTTATAGAAAGAGGATGAATGGAGTCACATGTAAGTTAGGCTCAACAAAAACTAGTAGTAAGCTGAGCTCAAAATCACACTTTCACACATTTTTCTCTCTGCAAAATGCAGCACCCACCACCTAAGTCATTTTGTTTGAAATAGAATACAGGCCACTCATTGTCATTTCAGAATTTTGAAACACAAAACTAAAAACATTTTATTCCCTTTATTAAAAATTGACTTCTGTACTATCTTCTCTATGAATTGTTACTTTAATATTTTCTTTTATATGTAATTTCTCTAAAACAGAACCAACCCATCATCAACCCCCATCCTTCTCTTTTCTGCAGTCAATAATTTTCCTTAAATGTTAATAATTAGAATTAAAAATTATGAAAACTCTGTCAATAGATAAATATCATGATGATACACAATAGTGAAAGTTCAGGGTAAATTTCATGCAAATGTGTCTATGAATATAAATCGAAGGGAAAGTTGATAACTTAATAGAATTATCATCTAACATGTGTATTTGTAACTGAGCAAGGCTGTATTTTAAAGGACAAGATCATTGAAGTCATGAATCAGTGCAAATCTACCTAACAAGACAGTGGGATGCAGCTATAGAACCTTGGTCACTGTCACTACTCGGAGATCATGGTTCTCTGTAAGAGATGAACTTGCCAGATTAATTGTGTCTCCCTTTTCTGCAATACTTTCCTACTGTCAAGTTAGATTGTAAGAACTTTCTTTTACTTTCAGAATCATAACTGTCTGGAAATGATTTCCTTACTAACAAGAAAACACTGCAATCTCATACAATTCCCTGAAGCACTTCATAATGGGTTCATTTTTTGGAAATTCTGTTTCTTTTACTTATTACTTACTTAAAAAAAGAATAACAGCATTTTAAGAATTCTTTTTTTCTTTTTTCTTTTCATTTCCCCTTTGTGTCTGGTGGTCTACTAAATAACCAATCTTTAAATGGGTGGTCTGTGTCTAAATGTTTCTAATAAATTTTCTATAGCTTAAACTCAGAAGAGTATCTTAAACAAACTCTATTGGACATAAGACTTGTTTTACAACAATGAATCCTGATCAGTCTATTTCTTGGTTATTTTGTTATAGAAAGAAGCTGATTCTACCATTTTGTTTGCTTTTGTGGTTGTAGATATTTCTGTAGACTCTTATTGACAACAAAATCCCCTTTTTTGTAACCCAGACTGAAGAGTATGTTACAAAAATATAATCAACAACAAAATCAAAACACAGCAACACAAAAGAACAGTGATGGCACACACTTTACATATGCTGAATTTTAAGTATGAGGATTATGATCTAGAACAGAGAGAATCACAAAGTTCTTAAAAACAGTACTGGTAAAAAATGATTTAATTCTTAAGACTTCCTAATTTTTTCCCCTGAATCTTTATAAAGCACTCATCAGAATAGTGTTTTCACTAGGGAAAACTTTCAGTAATGTTCCCTCAGCTCTCTTAAGCTTTCTGATATGAAAAGGTAGGGATAAAATTAAAAACCTTCACAGTGAATGAATGGAAATTACGTATTCTATTAACTAATTTCTGGTTTGGGAGACTAGCCTCTATTTATTTTTATGAATATTAATAATCATAGGTGAAAATTAGGTTGAAAAATGTTACAGCTCCCTGCTATTACTGAAAAATTGAGAAGTTCACTTGTTAGATTGTATCATAGTAGTACATAAGTAATTTTCTCAAAAGTTGTCTTCTGCGTAGCCAATTGTGTTGTTGTTTAGATGATTGACTACAAGAATTCTTCCTCATTACCCCCACTCACGTCCAGACTGTTCATGTAGATCTCATCCATTTCTCCGTCATTGGGCGATCCCCGTGTCTTTCTTGGGGTCCTGTTTTCAGGTAGCCTCCCTGGTGTTGTGAGTGGCCGTCCAGTCATCCTTGTTCCACAACTAGTATTCTCCTATGAGTGGATACATACCATGTTTGTCTTTCTGAGTCTGGGTTACCTCACTCAGGAGGATTTTTTCTAGATCCCTCCATTTGCCTGCAAACCTCAGGATCAGGCCCTCTGAATGGGTGAGACAGTTGATTGGCTTGATCTGTTTAGGAGGCATCCAGGCAGTTGGACCGGGTCCTGTGCTCAGTGCATGAATTGGCTGTTTGAAACCTGGGGCTTAGTAGAGACCCTTGGCTCAGCCGGGGAGGAGGGGACTAGACCTGCCTGGACTGAGTCCACCAGGTTGATCTCAACCCTCGGGGGAGTCTTTGCCCTGGAGGAGATGGAAATGGGCGGGGGCGCGCATGGGGGGGGAGGTGGGCGGGATGGGAGGAGGGAGAACGGGGAGAATCTATGGCTGATATGTAAAGTTGAATTGTATTGTAAAATTAAAAAAAAATAAAATAAAATAACACCTTAAAAAAAAAGAATTCTTCCTAACTAAAATTGTTATGTCCCTAGAATTTACAAAAATTTAATCTCAGAAGCCATGTAACATCTGATTAACTTATACATATTATTGAAATAAAACTGTCTTTTATACCAAGAAGATTACACAGAAAAATTACAGTGCTGTATTTGAAAGATAAAACTGATGAAATACAATGTAAATAATGAAAATGACTGTATTTTTAAAAGCAATGCAGAGTTTGAGATTCTAAAAAGAAAACCTCACAAATGTATAGATCTATGAAGTTGATAGCATTTTTAAATCCTTACTGAATATATTCTAAATTCTGTTGTCTTATTTCTAACTGCCTGGTCTGATTAACCTCCCTGTTTTAACCATGCCTGTACCTCACTGGGTCACAGTGCATGCTATCCTGTGTCTAGCCACTCCCACACTGCAACTGTGGCACAAATGCAGAGCAGCAAGGGTGAGACTCAATGATCCCTGGCCTTGGGTTGGAAGAAGTCATGCAGATTTCACTTTGGACTTTTAAAACACTTAGACTTGTGTAAACTGATTCTCACGTGCGGTGGTTAATCAGGATTGGGATCTGGAGTCACCTAGGTCATAAACCTCTGGGTTTGTCATGGTGTTTCCAGGGAGATTTAAATGATATGAGCAGACCTACCTTGAATATGAGTGGCAAAATCAAATGCACTGGGGTCTCAAACTGCATGGGAAGGAGGAATCAAGTTGAGCATTAGCTTTCAGCTCTCTCTGCTTCCTCAGTCTGGATTCCGAGTGACCTGCCATGCTATGACTCTGGATTCTATGTGACATGCCATGCTATGACTCTGGATTCTACATGACCTGCCATGCTATGACTCTGGATTCTGTGTGACCTGTTATGCTATGACTCTGGATTCTATGTGACATGCCATGCTATGACTCTGGATTCTATGTGACCTGCCATGCTATGACTCTGGATTCTGTGTGACCTGTTATGCTATGTTCTTGTCATACCTTTACCTATGATTAATGGTGCCTTCAGACTGGGAGCCAAATAAATCCCTTCCCCCTTTTTTTCTTTACTGTTTCTTGTCAGATTGTCACAGCCGTGGGAAAATGAACAATACACTATGTAAGAATTCCAGTTACCCTGAGGCTGACATACTAAGAGTAGGCCCAAGCTAGCCAGGTTTGACAGGTCATGTAGGAAATGAGGGAGAGATAAAAAGGAGGATGAAGTAACTGGAACCTGAGGATGGGAGGAGGTAGAGAGCTCTGCATGTAGACCAAGCCCCGATATTTGCACAGTTTCACAGAAAACCCCAACACATGAGAGCTGTGCACATTGGTCAAGCCTTGAAGTTTAAACAATCTCACCAGAAAACAAACAAACAAACGTGTTTCCACCAAGCCCACAAGTGACTCTAGGCTCTGTCATCATCTCACTCTTGCTAATTGAGAAGAGCCAAATCAACAGCATCTGACTTAGCCCTTTGCACCCATTAATCATTAAAGGAAATAATTAATTACCTCAGTCATTGTTGGTGGTTTTGTGGTCACATAATTACAGTAACAGCAATGAATAGCTTCTAATCATCTGCTATTAAAAGGGCACTTTAAAAAGATAATATTTTCGTTATTCAAACTTGCCCAAGATGAAGATGTAGTTGGTCAATGTACAACTGTTTCCTTTGTCACAATTCCTGTCTAGACAGTTCTAAGAAACAATTTTAATAGAGTTAATGTTTATAAACTGCTTTCCAAATTTTAAAAAGTTATATATGTATATAATTTTATTTTTAGAAAATATTCATTTTGATTTGCAGATGGTATTTCTACAACAAAGGTACAATATTATTATAACCCATGCTACTCTCATATCAGTGACAGATCATAGATAACTATTCATGCATATTTGTTTATGTATGGAAATACAGACCTTAATGTACTCATTTATCAGCAAAAACATTATCCTACATCCCAGAGAGATTGTAACTCAGATCAGAAAATTGGAATCAAGAGATTCAATTAAGTGGAGCCTCTTTGTGAGGAGGGAAACCAAGGTTTTACTTTAAAACAAAAAGAATATTGCATTTTATATCAGAACACAGAATTAAATTCATTTCTCTCAGAGGACAAGTTCAGATTTAATAAAAATAAATGTGGCTGCTCATTCATTCAGAGAAACACACTCATGTTCCTATAGATGCTCCAGTAAAGAGAACACTAACCTAATTATAATATTAAAAAAATAAATTTTCTTAGTGCTTGGTAGAAAATAAACAACCCAGCTGCGGGGTCTGCAGAGCCTCACTTATTAAAGAAGAGCCTTCTGATGGTTAAGGGAGGCAGAAAAAAATGAATGCTCTCACAAAGGTCTCCTGGATGGAGAGGAATTTCAAAAGGCCAGAGAGCAGTCAATGGGGGAAAATGTGTAACTTTGGCTTCCTTCCATTTGCAGAGGTGATGGTGGGAAGGGTTTGAACATAGAGGAGACTACATGAAGGAAGAATATTTGTTTCCTCTAGAAAGGAAAGACAAACATTCCTTTTTGGCACAGAACTTATATACTTACCACCTTTTGTGTGAAATGACTTAGTCACTGTCACAACTCTGAAGAGATGCTTCCTAAGTCTGGCTTTTCCCCAAGAAGAGGTATCTCTTTACCTGGCTCACCATAGTGGAATTATCAGGACAGTCACAACAAGGAAATTGTCTAAGGCTTCAGTTGGCTTTTTGTTTGTTTGCTTGCTTGCTTTTTATTTTAATTAATTTATTTTTTGTTGCTATGACACTGTGGTTTGAATAAGAATGGACTCCACAGGTTCTTATATTCCAGTGCTTAGTCAACAGGGAAGGGCATTTTTTTAAAAGGATTAGGAGGTGTGGCCTTGGAGGAAGTATCAATGGGGGTGAGCTTTAAGAGTTCCAAAGCCCAAGCAAAGGCCCAGTTTCACCCATTCTGCTGCCTGGGACCCAAATGTAGAACTCTCAGCTACTACTTCAGCACCATGTCTGCCTGCATGTCCCCATGCTTCCTGCTATGATGACAATAGACTAAACCTTTGAAACTTTGAGTAAGTCCCAATTGAATGCTTTCCTTTGTAAGAGTTGCTGTGGCCATGTTGTGTTTTCACAGCAATAGAACACTGACTAAGACAGACTCCATTCCTAGTATAGAGAAGAAAGCTTTGTTTTTGCTCACAGTTTCAGATGTTCTAGTCAACAGTCAGCTGGCTCCACTGGGTTTAGGCCATTGCAGAACATAAACAGGATGGGTTGAAGAATATGGCAGAGCAAAGTTGCTTTACTTCTACAGCATGAAACTGAAAAACATATGAAGGGGCCAGGAAACAAAGTGTCATTTCAAAGATGCTTGCTGGAAGAAGTACTTTTTGTAACCATCCCCACTTCCTAACACCCCGTTCAACCAAGGATTAATTACTGAATGAGGTTATCACCCTCATGATCCAATCACTTCTCAATGCCACTACCATCTGGAGATTAATCATTCAATATATAAGCCTTTAGAGGGGACATTTCTCATCCAAAGCAAATTATCATTTGTCACAAAGTCTGTTTGTATACCATCCATACTGAAGCACTTTGGAAAATGAAGAGAACAATTATTAGTGACAATTACAGTGGAACAAGGCACAAATTAGTATTTTAGGCTAACTGGAATATTTGTTCTTCCTAATAGAGAAAATGCTGTTAGCTATTTTATTTATCCCCGTATAACAGCATTAGGTCCAGGTGAAGAAACAGTTAATTTCTTTGTTTGAAGCTTCAGATTACTTATGGGAGGATAAAACCAAAATATACACTTCTGGTTATACAAAATAATTTGAAGACAAAGGCCATAACAAATCTTTCCCACAAATAGTTTTGAATTCTACATAGTGTGTAATATGAAATAAAGAAACTGAGAAAAAATGAAGATAAGCTGCTGCTCTACTGCAAGGACAGCCGTGTTAAATGATGCTCTCAGGTGCTCCTTAAGTAATTCTAAAGGGAGCATTCGCTGTACAGGTATCTATGGAAATTCAGTAGGGAGTCCATGTTGTTGTGCCTTACAGGAACCTGGAAAGAGATGTGCAATGTAGGTATATCAAACAAATTCAATGACAGGCTCCAGGCTCAGCAGTAGTTAGCTAACTCAAATAAGAGTCCATGATTTTAGCTCGCTTTCTTTCTTCCTTCCTTCCTTTCTTCCTTCCTTCCTTCCTTCCTTCCTTCCTTCCTTTCTTTCTTTTTCTTTCTTTCTTTCTTTCTTTTTTCCTTCCTTCCTTCCTTCCTTCCTTCCTTCCTTCCTTCCTTCCTTTCTCTCTCTCTCTCTCTCTCTCTCTCTCTCTCTCTCTCTTTCTCTCTCTCTCTTTCTTTCTTTCCTCTCTCTTTTCTTCCTTCAACAAAGAACATGAAGTTGGGTGGGGAGAGAATCTGGCAAGAATTGGAGGACTGGAAAGAATATGATAAAAATAAACAGCATTATATTGTCAAAAATAAAAAATAAAATAAAAGTAAGAAAGCAGAGCAAGCCATGGAAAGTCAGCCAGTAGGCTCTGTTCTACGATGGCTTCTGCTTTAGTTCATGTCTCCAGGTTCCTTTCTTGAGTTCCTGCAGACTTCCTTCTCTTCATGATGTACTTTGAGCTATAAGCTGGCATTAACCCTTTCCTTCTCAAGTTGCTTTTGCTTAGGTCTTTATTGCAATAATAGAAAGAAAATTAAAATACAAACCCTCATTTTGGCAATCCTTACATGAAAAGACAGCTCCTACAATTAGTCCTAATAAACAGTCTCATGTGCTGAGTTTTACATAATAAAAAAGTTCTAGTTATGAAATACTTGACATTTGCTGTCAGTTATGAAAGAGTTTGAACAACATTTTGATTTAAGAATGATCTTGGAGTGAGGGTACACATCCATGTCTCAAGAGAATGGGACAGGAGGATCACTGGAGCCTATGGATACAAGACCAGTCTGGTAGCTGTAGTAAGACCCCATAATAAATAATAACAGTAAAAGAGTATGCTATCAGAGACTGAACCATACAACCTTGTAACCCTAGATGGATTACTTGACTTTAACTCTAGTATTAGTGATACTTACAAACTGTATTCACCACTGAGTTTTAAAATTATCCAACATAGCAAAAGTAATTTATTTCTTTGAAATTCTGTATATATGATCTCAACCTTTTAATTGCTGCAGTAAAAGATGGAGAACATGTTTTGCCAAACACGGACTAACAGAAGTATCACTCAGTTCACTTTACAATGATGAAAATGTGAGTTGTGATGCTGTGGATTTAACCACAGAGACCCATGTCAACTTGGAGCCCTAACCATCAACCATTTTATTTGGAAGCAGTGGTTTTAAGGGGGCAGTATAGATTTCCTTGTGGTGTTTGGGACTGGATCCCAGCAAAGAATTTTCTCTACCACTTAATTAAGTCCCCAGTCTTGGAGTAAAAAGTGAGGTCGTGTGACTAGGGTACTGATCTAACAGAACTAGAATATTTATACAAAGAAGCAGAGATGAAATATGAGGTTCTGTCTTCCTACTAGCTGGGGACACAGAAAGAAGGTGACCTTCCTCAAACTAGAGTGCAAGCATTAGCCAGAGACTCAATGTCTGTTGGCACCTTTAGGAATTGGGACTTCAGCCTCCAGAACTGGGCAAAAAGAAGAATCTGATACTTAAACTACTCAGTGTATTTCATGACAGTAGCCAAAGCTGTTGCACCTGGAGCTATGATAAAATAAATAGTGAATTAGTGAATGAGTGAATATTGTTGATAAATATAGACTTAATCATTGCAAGTTCAAAATGAGATGTGGTATAAAAATTCCTACAATGCTACATCACAGATGTAATCTTACATTTTACCTTTTGTTAGGACAACTGAGAAATTTCATTTACCACCCATTCTGAATGAAATCAGACTTATCTGAAGATCAAAAATCAGTAAAACAGCAGAAGGCATTGTTTGTGAGAACAATGTACCTTATGACCATCTCTCACACATTCTGAATTCTAGACACTTGGCAAGTCTATAAAAATGTCATTTATGAACTTTCTTCAATTGTCATATTTTACTGCCAGATATATTAATTTTCAATTGCATTTCAATGAAGGTATTAGTGATAACCAGTTAAACAAATCTGAGATCCTAATGGATATATACCACTGGTGTCTTCTGTATAGTTAAAGGTAATACTAAGTTTATGCACATTGTTCAGGAACTCAGTCATTTATTTTCTTACTTTATGGGTGCTGTGATGCCTCATAAAATTTCATATTAGCAGTGTCTCCTGCTAGGAAAATAACATGGCAGTTAAGTTAATTTACATTTTTCTACTGCAGATATTTAGCTTTGCACATTTGTGTCACTATGTATATTTTTATCCGTTTTATATAACATCCTCATGGACATTAATGAATTGGAGTGGAGAAGGAGGTTGTGACCTGATATTTAAATATGATTTGCATACTGTTACAGAAAATGAAGGAAGTTTAGGACTGTTTTAGACGTATTAGAGACAGAGCTGTGTAGCAAGGCACAGCAATTACATGGAGGAACTTGTACTGCTGTTTTTCTTCCTGGCCTCCTTGACCAGAGCTACCAAGAAGCCTGAGGTCAATGCTCAGGAGAGAGAATCTCACTGACCTGATCCCACGCTTGCTTGGATCTGTAAGATTTATGAGAGAAGAGATCTTGCTGGTTTTGCTTACCACAGAGCCTGGCACATATATTAGCCATTAAAAATACTTGTTAACTCATTAACTAGGATAAAATGCAATGCAATCCATTTCTACTGTTCTAGGACACAAAGAGAAAGGGAATAAATTGCTTTGTTGAGAATGTTGCCTTCCCTGGTTCAGTTCTGTTTGTACTTGGGAAAATCCTTGAGAAGGGTCATACGCATGGCAGCCACCGTCAATGATTTGGATACAGAAAAGAATGTGTGCATTCATTGTCTTTATTTGTTTCCATAGTGTACCAATTAGAAAAAGGAAGGGGAAGGAGTCGTGAAGGCAGAAAACCTGAGCAGAGAAATCTTTGTAAGCTCATGGTGACAGAAGGCTCTTCTGTCCAGACAGTGTGGAGTTAAAAAATGGAGCTGGACTCTCTGTGTGAAACATAGAATACCGTGGCATCGGGTGGCAAAGGGGGTGAGGGGCTGGAGAGGAAAGTTTTCATTCATGTGAAATCTAGACATTCTTCTGAGGGATCCAGTGAGGCAGAGGAGGCATAGAACTAGAGCTCAGACTGTGTCAGTCTGATGGGCTGCACGTCCTGGGTGTGACGACAGCTTCAGGAAGATGAGAAATTACAGCAAAAGGGCAAATTTCGTGGCATGGTGACGATGCTAATTGAAATGTCTTCATGTTGGACATGTCATAATGGTGATAATAAGAATTCATATGCTACTGCTAGAAATTTTATGTTGGGAAGGTTTGAGGCCCATCAATCTGAACACAAGGGGCTAACTTAAAACTTTGGAAAATAATAAACTAATAATAAAAATAACAATTAGTAATTAATAATAATAATAACTCTGGTTGCATTTTACTGTGTGTTTTGTGCCCATTAGTGTGTGGGTATATATTGTGCAGACTTTCCCCTGATATAAAACTTTCCATCTTGGAGTGAAGCTTGTTAAGTCACAGGATATTCTAAAGGGAGGTCAAACAGCCCATCCTGCTTGAAAGATCTTAAGTTCCTAAAGTAAACAACTCCAAGCCTTCAAGATGCCTCTGAAACTGACAAGATGCAGGATGCTTCTCACGCCTGAGGTGGATATAAGCTAGAAGGATACCTTAGAGACACGCACAGACAGGACAAGCCGTTAGATCATCTGAGATACCTAAAAGACTCTTACATCAGCCAAGCCCCCTGAAAACAGCAGGTCAGCAAAGCTGCCTGGAAGAAGCTCAGACCAAGTGACACCCTAGAATCTGCATTGATTCCTTCAGGTTGTGTAGTGCCCTCCAGGTTTTCAGCTTCCGTGAGCTGTCACCCATGTGGGAGAGACTTTTGGTACCACAGTTGTCTTTTAGCCATTTCTACTCCTGTAAGTAACCCCTCGCTCACACTTTTGTTAGTGACCCCAATAAAAATCATGGGTTCAGCTAGTTGGACTCCAGTAATATTCTTAGTTTGGTCTGATGCTTGTTGCCTAGCTAGGATAAGGAGATATTTATTCATATCTCCCCAAGAATAGTGTCACACAACAATGTATGTGACCATATGTGTGCATATGGAGGCCAGAGCAGAATGGCTGGTATTTTCCCATTACTTTCCATGTTCTAGCCTTATGAGAGTCTCTTACTGAAACAGCAGCTTGGCATGTAGGCTAGTCTGGATAGCCATCAAGCTCTGAGGAATGTGCCTCTCCCTGCCCATCAATACTATGGTTATAGGAACATGCAGCTATACCCCTCATTTTTGGTGGGTGCTGGGGATATAAACTTTGATATTCATGTTCGCAGAGCAAATACTTTTACCCATTGGGCCATCTCCCCAGCCCATCAATTAATTATATTTTGTAGATAAATTGTAACCTAGCTTTATTGGAAAAATGCAGCTTCCACCTTGTTGGGAATATTACGTTATCTCTTTGCCATGGATTGAGAAGGGGCTGCTGCTGTTCTTATAAGTCAAAATGATGACTCCATTTACACCAGGAGATTGACGCTGATTATAGAAAGGCTTGAGGCTGGGAACAAGCTTTCTTTTCCTTCTCACTATACAGTGCCTTGTGCAGTGCTATGAAGTGTTGCAAAGAACCCCAGCAGGTACAACTCCATTTTCCTGGTCTCACTGTCCTCCATGAGTGAAGTAAATGCATCTCTGTTCTTTGTAAACTGCTTTCCACAGTTAGTGGTATCAAACTATAGAAGCACAGGATAGACCAAGACAGTGTCACAAATGCAGGCGGAGATTATAAGAAAAATTTACACATTTCTTCCTCAGGAAATGTTCACTGTGTACACTAAGCTATAATGCCAAGAAAATAATTTTCCATACCAAATGCTCTCTTTGGATACTTTATAAATTGCATCTTGTTGATGGCCAATCTGTATATATTTGTGGATTGCAACCACCCTCTCTGTGTTCAAAATATCCTGATCACTTCTTTTATCAGCATGTGTTGATGAAAAGATTTCTCTTTTTAAACCTTTGTTTCTCTTCTCTGTTGTGGGATAATCTTTTTGTACATTTGAAGATGTGTCTCTGTTTTACCTCATCTATCTAAGGTGTCTTTTGATTGGTTTAATAAAGAGCTGAACAGCCAATAGCTAGGCAGGAGAAGATAGGCAGGACTTCCAGGGAGGGAGAGGAGCTCAGGGGAACAATCAGAGACACTAGATTAACCAGCAAGAAGCTGAGGAAGTCAGATGTACCGTACTGAGGAGAGCCATGTTGCAGAACGTAGATTAATATAAACTGGTTAATTTTAGTTATAAGAGCTAGTTGGGAACCAGCCTAAGGTAAAGCCAAGCTTTCATAATTAGTAAGTCTCTATGTCATTTTTTTGGGAGTTGGTGGTACAAAGAAAGACCCACTACACTTTTCTGACTCAGAACAAATGTATTTTAGGGGCTTTAAGCAAAATCAATGTTAATATGTTTAGTGACATTTATTTTTACCTATGTTTATCTAGGCTGATGGAGATACAAATGCAGTTTGCAATCATCATTCTTATTGTCAGTTCCCATTATTCTAAAGTACTAATGTTATTGATTACATTTATCTCAACTTAATGTTTAAAATCTGAATTCCGGATTTGTACCAACATTTCTTAATAAACATTAAGATATTACTGGACCCTGATGTTTCATAATCCTAATATGTTCTACTAACTGATGAAAGCAAGGGTATATCTTAGGTAGCCTGATCTTTTGTGCAGCTACTGAAATAGCAAATGGAAACATACCACTGTGTCTCACATTGTGTTCTATTTTGGACTGGTGACACTTTTAGATTCAGCAAGGGCAGGCTAAGTTTAGGAGAAAGAGTGTTGTAATCAGAAGAGATGTATACATGAGAATGCACCGAATATTTATAGTGTTGTAGAGCATGATGCTACTGGAATACATAGGGAAGTAATGGGATATGGTGAGACGCTGGAGGTCTGGATAACACAGAGTAAAGGAACCAGGGTTTTACTCCAAGGGAAGAGTAGTCATAATAAAGGAATGCTGTGAACATGTACATTGGTGAGGTCAGTCTCTGCAAGAATAGAACCTGCAATGGTGGAGGAAAGCAAATCCTACAAGTAATTATGATAAAATGTCTGTCTAAGAAACAAATAAACTTAAGTGATGAACAGGAGTAGAGAGAAGGAAGATTTGAACACCCTTTTCTGACAGACAAAGAAAAGTCCCCATTTGTGTGGCTGGGGAGATTAGCAGTAACATGTCATATTTAGAAAGCTGGAAATTCAAGAACAGAGTAACTGTCCAGAGTGAGAGTGGAAAATTATGAGTCCAATGCCATGTCAAGTTTATTGTACAAGTGGAGAACTCTATTGAAGAGATTAAGTTAGTGAGTCAATTTGGTTGCATATTAGAGGGATGTGTGGTCTAGAAATACTGGGACAATTAAAATAAGAAAGAGAATTTTAATATGCACTAGGAGGAGGGAAGGTAAAAATGGATTAAACATAAAAGGCATTAAAATTATATTTAGTAATACTAATTCCTAGTTAACTTCATAGAAATTCATTATTTTTATTATGCTCAAGACTTATGGCTTCTAAAAGTGTGTGTGTGTGTGTGTGTGTGTGT
>CABHPH010128751.1:0-10486 GCA_902168325.1 Peromyscus nudipes | reverse complement strand
CTTCCTTCCCCATCACACATCAGGTACCATTCTCAGGAACAATGGCTAAGACAATGCCCCATCTTCCTGCAAGACTGGAGAGGGCCGGACAGACCATCACGAGAAACGGACAATGGCTAGGTTTTCTGCTGTTCATCTAACCCCCATGTTACTGTTCTCCAATCTTGCATCCAGCTCAAGTAACGGGTCATCATTACTTCCGTAAGCACCCCAACTGACCTTCCTACCGTGCCATCCACCTGTGCGCGTCAGGCTGGGGGCAGGTCCTAGCAACACTGCAACCAAGTCACAGAGGGGGACCATTGGAGCAAACAGGGTCTGAGATGAGTCAGCATGTCACAAAACCCAAAGCCTCACAATGGCTCTCATAGCTAAAAGATTCCTCCAGTCACAGTGTAGGACAAGCAGGGGGAAGAACTGTCTGGTTTGTAATCAGTTCAGTTAAGGTACTGCCTAGTTCTCAGTTCTCTGGGCTACTGGCCAATGGGATTCTCAAGAAGTAGGTAAGGATTCAATGCTGTTGGACCTATCCTGAGCTTGGCATTAAAAAAAAAATGCAATGCAGGGAAAGTAACTTTAAAATGAATGATCAGGGTTCAAATGTTCAGTTGCAATATGGCTGTGAAAATTTGGACGACATTCTCTTACTTATTTTTATGTGTATGCGTGTTTTCTGCAAATGTATGTCTGTGCACCAAGTATGTGCTGTGCCCAAAAGTCCAAACAGAGGGTGTGGGATCCTCTGGAGCTAGAGTTCCAGCTGGCTGTGAATCACCATGTATTATGCTGAGATTTGAACTCTGGGTTTTTGGAAAAGTAGTCAGTGCTCTTAACCATCTCTCCAGCCCTTTGAACTAATTTTTTTCCCCCAAGACAGGGTTTCTCTGTGTAGTTTTGGTGCCTGTCCTGGATCTTGCTCTATAGACCAGGCTGGTCTCGAACTCACAGAGATCCGCCTGGCTCTGCCTCCTGAGTGCTGGGATTAAAGGCATGCACCACCACCACCACCACCACCACCACCACCACCACCACCCGGCTGGACTAAATTTTTGACAAGATCATTAAAGTGGTTTATAAAACCTATCTTGTTGGGCATGTTAAAAAGATTAAAAAGCAGAGTGAGATACTCAATAGAAGGAGTGCTAGATGTCATTGAAAGGTTTGAGAGGTAGAGAGACAAGTATTAATTACAGACTTTGCATTCTGCCTTCTACATGCGAAGCCTGAAGATAGGACACAATCCATTTATTTTGCTGATGAAGAAATGGAGGGACAGAGAGAGTAAGTGACTTTCCCAGGGCCCTATAGCTAACAACAGGTGGAGCCAGGATCCACATCCAGGCAGGTTGACTTCCGGGTCTACTCTGGGAACTTCCACAGAGCATCAGGGAGAAGGAAGTGAGGGCTGAGGTTGGCAGAGCTCAAATTCAGACCCTTTCACCTAGTACTGACTGCCCATGAGACTTGGGCAAGTTACTTCATTTCTCTGATCCTGTTTTCCCAGCTATAAAATGGAAATACCAACCCCATGACCTCACTCAGCCTGTTTAGAAGAAAATTTAATGAACCAGCCTATTCAACAGTACTGAGTACAGTCTTTCCTCCACGAACTGGGAGAAAGATGGCATTGGAAACGTTTTATGATCCTTTTCAATGTATATGGGTGGGGCTAGTGGCCTAGAAAAACTACAGTTTTTCTACAGTTAGCAAAGTTTTAAGTTCAGATTCTAAAGGCCAGTCTCACAAAGTCCTGAAAAGCTGCCACCACCGTAGTCCTGCTACAGCCCTCACCCCCCTCTCCCACCAACTTTCATTCTTCTTCACATAAAACTTGGGAATGGAAAACCCCTGTAAAAGGGGCTCTGGAATCTCCGTGAGTCTGTGGTAATCTGTCGGTTCCCGTAGACAACAGCAACAAAAATCTTTTGTGGATTCGAAATGGCTGGGAGGGGGTGTGGTATACGGAATAGCTGGAGGGGATAATGAAAGGCACCCGATGATTTGTGAGTTAAGGCGTTCTGAAAGAGAACCTCAAGCTTCCTTCCCCACTGGCCTGCAGTTCTCCTGTGGAACAAATCAACAGAAGAGGCAAGAGAGTAAACAGCGGTGGAGAGCATCCCTTGTGTTCTTGGCTCATAGGGCTCCTCCCACCAGCCAGCCCCTGCCCTCACTGGAATGTACTTCAAAGAGAAAGGAATGATAATAACCCATTCTGAAGGTGCTCAGCTTGACTTAAGTGTGTAGAGCCAGGGATTCTACAAAAATGGAAGGCGGAATTGTTTTAATTATAAAGGGTGAGGTGAGTAGAAACAAAGGAAAAGAAAAAATGAAAACAATATTTTAAAATCCTACCATTAAACAGTCATTTTAGTGCAGAGATGTAGCTCACTCTTTGACAAAACCACGGGGCTCTCAGAAGCAGAATGCTCTAGGAGTGGGGTTCTGATTGTGAATCTGTTTTCAAGCCTGTGCCAAGAGATTCTAGAAATTCACTGTCACAGTTCCTGCAGCTTCTCTTTGAAACACCTCATCACGCATACTCAGCTGCCAGACTGTCTCTATAAAAGTGCAGCTTCGAAACTCTGCTACTTTGGAGAAAACATGTGTTGAGTCCATAATTATTATCCACGGCCTGCTGCTACTCCTTTAATTCAAGATGCACATAGCAATCTCGTGTTAGTCCACAATCTGTTTCTGTTATCTCCTAGAATCACATAAAGGAAGACAAATTTTAGATATTCTTTTTACTTAAACAAAAAGGGTGAAGTGGATTTTGGAAATGGAATACTTCCTCATACCTCTGTGATCTAACTTCCCTTAGTGCAAAATGAGCCTCCATTTTAAAACAATGCCCAATTTATTTCCAAGCGGACTTTTTATTATGTATTTATTTATTTAAAGGGACAAATAAATATTGTACTTATGACATACTACAACAGGTTGGTTCGGAAAGGTGGGGGGAGGCCTTTTTAAAAGATTTGAATAGGCACTCTTTTCCTTTTCTCCCCATTTCCCTACCCCTACCCCCAAAGCCTCACTCTGTAGGCTGGCCTGAAACTTGCTGTGTAGACCAGGCTGGCCTGTAGCTGGCAGTGGTCCTTTGCTCCTGAGTGCTGGCGTCGATTACAGACATACCCACCACCCCTGGTGGTGTCATTCACCAAAGGACCACGTTAGATGCCCTCGACTCCTACACAAATTCAACACTTGCTAGAAACTGAAATGGAAGCTCCGGGACAGGGTCTGGTCCCCGCCCAACATGTGTGATGAGAACATTTGTTGAGCATAAGTGAATGAATGAACCTAAATAGCCATTTCTCTACAGATGATTTAGGTATGTGGTGAATGCTGGATGACAGGACCCTATCAAATGCCTTAGTCAGCTCTGAAATCCAACTCTACAATGTGCTTTCTGAAAAGTTAGAACCTGTGTTCCAAAGGCTGCAAAACAGCCACCATTTACCTTACATGCTTTGCTAGTTTTTAACTTTCCTGAAAAGCTCTTAAAAACTCAGGAGAGAAAACAGCCCTCTAAACCTTCCCTGAGACCAGCACGGGTCTCAGTTGTGTCCCTCTCCATGGAACCGTGGATCTGAAATGGCTGTGTAAAGCTGGTCAGCTGACCTGCCCCCCTGATAGTGGCTGTCAAGTTTGACAGAAATCTGTAAGACCTGCTAAAAGACTTCTGAGCCTGCCTCCTCCCTCCATCTGTGTCCCTGTCGCCCTGGAAACCAAAGGCCAAGCTTAGTCAGCATTTTACAAGCCGTATTCTCCTACCCCCACCCCACACCCCACATTCCAAATAAAGAGAGGACAGAGGTAAAACAGTATGGAATTTGCTTGGAAACAGTAACAGTCTCTTAACAGAGCAGGCACTGACAAGTTCAATTCTGTTGCTTCAGCAGACAATGCTAAATTTAGGGACCACAGTTAAGGAAATTTTCGTTGGGGAGTGGGGGTGATATGGGGGATTAAAACTAAGGTCATGCATGCCAGGCAAAATCAGCTACCATTATGCTATATCCTGAGTTCTTTTAAAGAACGTTTGACATGTATAGATATATGTAGGAGTGTATGTGTGCATGGTGTGTGTGCATCCTACCCACGAATGCATGCACACCACTACACGTGCACGGAAGTCAGAGGAGAACTCGTGGTAGATGGTTCCTTCTTTCTGCCTTGTGACTTTGAAATCAAGGTCAAATGGCAGGCTTGGTGGCAAGGCCTTTACTCTCTGAGTCATCCCACAGGCCCCTCTTTTCATTTTCTTATTTTGAGACAGGTTCTCATTAATTATCACAGGCTGGCTTTGAACTCAGTTGGTAGCCCACCCTTGCCTAACTAAACTCTCAATTCTCCTGCCTTAGCCTCCCAAGTAGGTAGGATTAGAGGCCTGCTACCATCAGGCCTAGCCTAGTTAAGACACTAAGTCTGTGGAGACACTGCCACTTTGATCCCAATTCAGTAGTTGTTAAATAGCTTGTTGGCCAGGAGGAGTGGTCAGTGGAAAGACATGAAGGAATATCTTACACTATTTTCACAGAAAGTGAATTTGTCTGGGCTCAGTGACAATCCTAAAAGTCAAAGAGGTAACCACTGGGACCCCAAGGAGGTTATGGTGTTAATTTACCCTTTGACCCACAACTTCGACTAGAATCAATTATTTTTGTCTCTTCTGTTACCATAGAAGTTGCATCAAGGCAGCCATGTCCCATTTATCTTTCTATTACTTCCAATTCCATGACTATTGGCTAAGGGAATCAATGAAGAGGTAAAGGGAGAAAGGGGGAAAGAGAGTTTCCATCCTGAACCAATGGAAACTCACTTTAGAGTTGCAATCAAACTGTCTCCAAATCTATTTTGTTAATGCCCTGAGCGATTTTAGCACCCATGAGCCAATGCAGGACAACACAGGCACAGTGGTCAGAAAGTACTGGTCGGATGGTCACGCAGCACAGACTGAGGAGCTGCTTCCCCACGGGGCAACATCACACTGTAGGTGTAGAGTAATAAATGAGTAACAGGAGGAGGTGGAGAAATGAACAAGGACTGAGAAGACAGGCTAAACGATTAGAGATCTGCTGTGGGATGGTCTGTATGCCAAACATGTTGCTTATTGGTCAATAAATAAAACACTGATTGGCCAATGGTCAGGCAGGAAGAAATATAGGCGGGACAAGGAGGAGAGAATTCTGGGAAGTGGAAGGCTGAGCAGAGACACTGCCAGCCGCCACCATGAAAAACAACATGTGAAGATGCCAGTAAGCCACAAGCTATGTGGCAAGGTATAGATTTATAGAAATGGATTAATTTAAGATATAAGAACAGTTAGCAAGAAGCCTGCCACGGCCATACAGTTTGTAAGCAATATAAGTCTCTGTGTTTACTTGGTTGGGTCTGAGCGGCTGTGGGACTGGCGGGTGACAGAGATTTGTCCTGACTGTGGGCCAGGCAGGAAAACTCTAACTACAGAGATCTGCAGGCAGGAGAGGCAGGTTGGTTACAGACCTCCTAGTGAGCAAGGGATGCCCAGGACTGGTGACTGAGGCAGAAGAAACCCATAGAAGTTTAAAGAAAAACCACACAAATCTCATCAGGAAAAACCAGTCCTCCACACTACAAATTCCTATTTGATGCTGGAAAGCAGCTGAACAGGTGAACCAAAGACCACTTTTACTTTTACTTCGAGTCTTTTCCTAACTCTACCCTGGCTAAGGCATAAATAACAAAGTGAAAAAAATCACCAGAAGTCAAAAAGCCTACCAGAAGTAGCTCAGTACAAAAGGGTGCATGCTGAGCAAGCCTGGTCACCTGTGGTCAACCCCCAGATCCCACAGTGGAAGGAAAGAACTGACGCTTGAAGACTGCACGTGACTGCTGCATGCACGCCCATACATTCTAATAACACAAGCCTGCCGAGGGGCTGGAGTAATAACTTAGCAAATAAGAGCCGTTGCTCTTCTCACAAAGGATGCAGGTTCAGTTCCCAGCACCCACCTGGTGGTTCACAACCATCCTTAACTCTTGTTCCAGGGGATCCAATGACCTCATGACTTCCAAAGGAACCAGGCATGCCTATGATGCACATGCACGCATGTATACATGCAACACATTCACACATGTAAAATAAGATACAGCTTTAAAAAAAAATTGAAGCCCATCAAGATGATATTCAAGATATTCTGGAAATGATCCCAGGAAACACTCCCACACCATTATCATATGGCCTTATTACTTGTGACTAGGGAACATGATGCTTCTGGATGGGGGGAGGGACAACCTCCCATGATTATTAAATCTATTCAGACATTTCTCCCCTTATACAAAATTTAAAAGACATCAAAACCATCCATCGTGTCTCCTAACTAGACACACACACACACACACACACACACACACACACACACACACCACTCACAATCAAAGCTGAGCAAAAGCTGCCCGTCTTTTCACCTTGCTGCGCTCTGTGGAGGACCGTACACAGGGATGCCCTACAATTCACCAAGGTCCCCAGCTGCCAGGGATCAGCACTGAAGGAACTAGGCTGGTATTTCTGTAATACGAACCATCAAAACTATCCCGGGCTCAAAGGCACCTCCAGTTAAAGGAAACAATCCCCGGCACTTTTCCCCACCCCTTTTCAGAAATTCTTTCTGTGGGAAAGGAGGAGACAGAACAAAAGAAAGAATTATATAAGAGGAAGAAACAGGAAAAAAAATCATTCCTAGCAGGAGAGTAGTGATTAAAAAAACAAAACAAAACACCATTGAAGATCATTTAAATACAAAACTGGGGAGAATTTATAAATGAGACTATAATACACATTATATTTCCAAAAAAGAAACTGATTGATTCCAAATAGAAATAGCCCAGGCAGTGGTGGTGGTGGTGCTCGACTTTAATCCCAGCACTTGGGAGGCAGAGGCAGGTGGATTTCTGTAAGTTTGAGGCCAGCCTGGTCTATAGAGTGAGTTCCAGGACAGCCAGGGCTACACGAGAAACCCTGTCTCAAAAAAAAACAACAAACAACTAAATAGAAATATCCAAAAATGGAAAACAATTAATATAATTATTTCTTGCCAAGAAACATTACCATGATGCAGCCAAGAAAGCACAAATTTAGATTCTAAGAGTAAAAGCCACAACTGTAGTTTCCTAATTTAAGCCATCTTCTTTAATATTTATTTTCAAAGGTTACATTTGAGATGTACCATATGAGCAAGACATTATCATTGATAAAAGATGATATATAGATTTTAAAATAACAGCTGTAACTTGGAGAAGTATTTACCTATAACACCCCCACACTCCTGTCCAAGGACACCCTTTGAACAGTTAAAACTATTTCCTTAAAATGGCACTCAAACTCAGCCAGGCGTCTTTCTTCCTCCCTCTCCCTTCCCCTTCTTCTTTCCTTCTCTGTCTTTCCCTGTGCTGGGAAGCCTTGAACATGCTAGGCAAGAACTCTACACTGAGATACACCCCCAGCTCTAGGGCCTCGAACTCTCAACCATTCTGAGTCAGCCTTCTGTGTTCTGGGTAGAAAGTTGCATCGCCACGCTGGCTTTTGTCTTTTGTTTATGAAGAACAGTGCTGAGCCCCCAGAAGATTCACAGCAGTGTCCTGTTGACCAAATAGGTGAATGAATGTACATAGTACAACACACAGTAACTGGACTGAGCCAGATACAGTGGCATATTCCTATCCCAGGATTTAGGAGGAGAGGCAGGAGGATCTCAAGTCTGATACCAGCCTGGGATGCATAGCAAGACCTGTTGCTGTGGGATCTTTCTGTATGCCCTAAATATGTGTTGCTCCAATTCATTAATAAATACAGCTGCATTGGCCTATGGCAGAGCAGGATGGAGCCAGGAGGAAGATCCAGGAGGGACAGAGAGAGGAGAAAGGCATGGTCAAGAGAGACGCCAGCCAAGGAGCAACAAGATGCCAGCAAACCAGTAACGCCACGGTCATGTGGCAACATATAGATTAATAGAAATGGGTTAATTTAAGATGAAAGGGCTATTTAGCAAGAAGCCTGAGCCATAGGCCAAACGGTTTGTAATTAATATAAGTCTCTGAGTAATTATTTTATAAGCAGCTTCGGGACTGCAGGTGGGAGAGATTTGTCCGGAGAGCAGAAAGATGGCTCAGTGGTTAAGTGCACTGACTGATGTTCCGGAGGACCTAGGTTCAATTCCCAGGCCATATGGTGTCTGAGCACACTAGATTTAAAAAAAAAAAAAAAAAAAGGAAGAAGGAAACTCATGACCCCCTCTCCCTTCTCTCCCTTTCCTTTTAAGAGGTCAGGTATGATGGCAAGAAGCACTGCCTCCTTCAGGCCTATAGCCCGAGGTCATGGGCGGAGCAAATACCACTACTATGTATTTTTTTTTTTTTTTTTTTTTTAATTCTTCTAAGACAGGGTTTCTGTGTGTAGTTCTGGCTGTTCTGGAACTCGCTCTGTAGACCAGTCTGGCCTTGAACTCACATGGATCCACCTACCTCTTCCTCAAGTGCTGGGATTAAAGGTGTGCGCCACTACACCCAGCTATAACAAGACATATTCTTAAAACAAAAAAGTCTGACTGAAACCCAACCCACGCAGTTTTGGAGAACATTCTGATTAAATCCGTATAGAAGCGGTTTGTTTTCCATTCTGCTTTGACTTTATCCTTTTTATGCTCTACAGCAGAACAAGATGGCTGGCTGCAGAGGGCTTGTTTTGTGGAATGCCTCTCTGCTAGCTCCTTTAATGAGGGAAAGGGGACAAAGCTGACTCCATTTCTAGAACCAGGCCCTAAGACAAAGACACTGTTCTCTCTTGGAGATTTGCCGTTATATGCCCTGGTACACTCAAGATTGCCATGCTTCATGTAATCCCAACTAAGGCCAACCTGCCAGCAGTCCTGACCATTAGCTAACATCCTCCTGGACCTTGCAACCCACCTACCAGCTACTTACACTAAGTGACCTCAATGACAACAAGAGAACAGCCTACCTCAGTCCTTTCTAAACTGAAAAACTGCAATTAAATTAAATGACTATTTCAAGTCCCTGAATTTGGGGGATAATTTCTTGCAAAGTAATAGCTAACTGGAACATGTTCTTTCTTAATTTCTCCTTTCTCTCCCTTCAAATACTATCAGTAGAAGCCAAGGCTGCCATGCCAAAGGGCATGTCCTTGAACTCCTAAATTTAGCCCTGAAGATAGTTCAGGAGGAGAGAGTTGGGAGAAGAAACTGGGCTGTGAACCCAGGACCTCATCCTGAAAGCAAACAGCCAGCCACCCAAGGTCACAGGGCCTCCAACAGGTACCATGGAAGACCATACCTGCCTCATGAGCTCCTCTTGACGCATCCTGATCCTCTCTCTCTCCATCTGGATCCTCTGAAGTCGCAGTTTCTGCTGCTGCTGCTGCTGAGTGGTCAGCGCATTGGGCACACTCATGAGCCCGGAGGGTGGGTTTGGAGTTGGGTGGTTCTGTGGACTCAGGTTACTGGGCACGACTTGTTGCTGGTGTTGGTGATTCATCACTACAGGAGGGAAGAACACAGGGATTAATGACCAGGGACTATGATAGTTATCATAAAAGGGCTATCAGAATGCTTCGTGCTTTGGAGTATAGACTCTGAATTCCTTTCAAGTACTTTACTGTTAAATCATTACTATTTAAAAATTATGGCCTTAATTCTATTCATCAAGGCACAAGTACCAGCTGCACAACTAACTCTTGGCTTTCTGCTGTTAAAAATTTTATTTCATGTTTCCTATGCCTAGAATACATTTTTGTTTTTTGTTTTTTGTTTTTTTTTTTGAGCTGAGGATCGAACCCAGGCCTTGTGCTTGCTAGGTAAGTGCTCTACCACTGAGCTAAATCCCCAACCCTAGAATACATTTTTATTACACTTATTTATTTGTATGTAGGTCATAGTTGGTTCTCTACTTCCACCATGTGGGTCCCAGAGTTGCACTCAGGTTGTTAGACTTACAGCAAATGCCTCTCTACCCATTGAGCCATCTCTCACTAGCTCCACTCTTGGATATATATGAAAGGTAAATACATAAAACATAATGGTAAAAATAAGTCCCACAAAGATTGTCATAATTTAGGAAAGATTTTCCTCCAAGACACCTGGGAGTGTGTCAATTTCTTCAGACACCCTGAATATCTGCAGCAGCATCACAGAGGGTATACAATCAATTCTCAATATCCAGTGGGTATACAAGAACACTCAAAAGAACGAGTGAGCTGAGAGCAACAGGAGAAAAACAGACCTCAATCATAAAAGAGGCCCAGTCACACTTTGTTAAAAGGGAGTAATTCCTGGGACTGGAAGTATAGCTCAGTGGATAGAACACTTGTCTAACATGCAGGAAGACCTGGGTTCTGCCCCCCAGCATCATGTAAATCTGGAGTGATGGTGCATTCCTATAACCCTAGCACTCAAGGGTGGAAACAGGAGAATCAGAAATGCAAGGTATC
>CABHPH010128750.1:0-10655 GCA_902168325.1 Peromyscus nudipes | reverse complement strand
CATTCATATTCAGGATAAGAAGTCTCAAGCGATGCTAGAGTAGACAGTGAGGTCGCTGTCTGCAGATGGCTTGACCATTGTTCAGTTGATACATTGTTGAGCTACTTTCCATTACATTTGTCACTACAAATTTATTGGGTTCTTTCCATTTTTCTTTTGAATGTTTAAAGTTACTTACTTTATTTTATGCATGTAAATGTTTTGCCTGCATATATATGTGCATCATGTGCATGTATGGTGCCCGTGGAAGTCAAAAGATGACATCAGATCCCCTCAAACTAGAGTTATGGAGTTGTGAGTCCCCATGTGGTTTTGGGAACCAAACCTGGATCCTCTACAAGAGCAACAAATGCTCTTAACCACTGAACCAACTCTCCGGTCCCTGGCTTTTTTCTTTTTAAAAATTTTGAGGATTGACCCTGGCATCTCAGGCATGCTAAGCATGTTCCTTACTACTGAGCTCCCCTCAGCCTTCTTATGGGTTTTGTCTGTCAACTCATTTGTCATTAGGTAGGAGAAGCTAGCACTCCTGTCTCTCTGTAAGCTGACTCATGTGATTTTTGTCTCTCACAGGTGAAGAGGATTGTGGAGGAGCCGGTTCTCAAGTCCTTAGATGCAGTTGTAGCCAGTGTGATGGAGGTACGTGCCTTCTGAGGACAGTACTGTAAAGTTGGCCTAACTAAGCACAGCTGTGTGCAGGAGGGCTGGCGTGAAGGCTTGCTTGCAGTGAGTGCTCAGCTCATTTCAACCCTAGTCTCAGCACACCACCACACGCTGCCTCTGGCTGGTGGTCAGTGTCTCCATTTCACACTGGAAGGTTAAGGAGGGTTAACTAGTGTGCCCGTGTCACACACTCAGGGAGCTTGCGGTCAGACGGGGTCCTTTCCTTGCTCCTTTCTTGCTTCCAAAGTTGCAAGGTGTACTTACAGGGACATGCAAGCCCTGGATTTTAAGTGTATGTGCTGTGTATCTGAGGGACTTTTTAAAAAATGTATTTGGAGCCAAGGTTTGCTCTGCATTTGCCATCAGCACACTTGGACGCTAGCGTTTGTGGTATGTGTAGTTTGCTCTTGCTTGGTCCTGACTAAGGGACACATTGTCATAATTCCGAGTTGCAGTCTGGTACTTTGCTACAGATCTTCACCATTTGCAAGTGGTGTCCTTCCTGTGACTCTCACTGTGGGTTGAGTTTGTGGTCTCAGAGGCCTCTCAGTTTCTTTCTGTCTTTTCTTCTCTTTCTTTCTTTCTTTCTTTTTCATTGAGGTTTAATTTTATTTTTTTATATGTATAGATGTTTTGCTTATAGATGTTTGTTTTGTATGTATGTCTGTATACCATGTTTGTTCAGTGTCCACAGAGACCAAAATTTTAAGCTCCCCTTAAAATTGAAGTTACAGATTGTTGTGAGCTGCCATGTGATGCTGGGAATTGAACCTGGGTCTTCTGGAGTAACAGTCAGTGCTCTTAACCACTAAGCCATCTCTCCAGCCCTGGTTTCTTTTATCAGTCTATGGTCATAAATGACTGAGGGCATGCTGAGAAGCTGAGGCATGAAAACTGGCCTTGGACAGTCTAAAATCTAGACCAGTGGTTTTCACTACCCTTTAATACAGTTCCTCATGCTGTGGTGACCCCCAACCATTAAATTATTTCATTGCTACTTCATAACTGTAATTTGGCTACTGTTATGAATTATAATGTAAATATCTGATATGCAAGCCCCAAAGACATTGTGACCCACAGGTTGAGAATGACTGATCTAGAAACTTGTTTGGTCTACATACTACCTGTAATGAAGTCAGAATGGGTCCTAAGGAAGAGTTGTGACTTTCTGGAGATCCCCCTTAGGGCTTATCCTTTTTTTTTTTTTTTTAAATGTGTATGAGTGTTTCAACTGCATGTGTGTCTGTGTACCACATGCATGCCTGGTGCCCATGGAAGCCAGGAGAAGGCATTGGATCCTCTGGAACTGGAATTACAGACAGTTATGAGTTGCCATGAAGGTGCTGGGAATTGGACCCAGATCTTCTAGAAGAGCAGTAAGTGCTCTGAACCATGGGCGCATCTCTTCAGCCCCATGGGGCTTCAAGGTGGAGTCCTGGGGCCCTTTTCCCTATGAATGAACCAGGGTGATTTGGGGCAGTTTTGTTTGTTAACAATTTTGACTTTAGAATAAATATCCACTTGAAGGAATAGTTTTGTGCCAACACACACAAAAAAAGTTTTAACTGGCTGGGCCGAGTGGTGCACATCTTTAATCCCAGCCAGTCTACTCTACAGAGTGAGTTTCAGGAAAGCCAGGGCTACACAGTGAGACCCTATTTCAACCCGCCCTCCCCCCAAAAAAAGAGTTTTAAATGTTGACCTTAGACATAAAACAATAACAAACTGTAGCTTGGAGGCCTAGAGAACTTGGGGTGTGTGGCTAGTGAGTGTTGTAGCTGGACTGTTGATATGTGGCATGCGTGACTCTGAAAACCCTTAGTTGATCTCAACTCTGAACTCTCTTGATCAGACCTTGAGCTGCTCTTGCCTCTGCCCATCTCATTTCTACACCAGAATGTTACGAGGACTGGTAGGGGGGCGGTCATGGTTACAAGCTCCTGTCGGTGCCCTCCTGGATGGTCTGACACCCGTACCCTCCACATCGTTCTGGTGTTCTCCATAGGACTCGCCGCTGAGCAGCCTAACATAGCATGCCCCTCTCCACCCCATGCTTCCTCCATCCTCTCTTAATTGCTAATGTCCAGACACTGCGGACTGCATCTTAACTCACTCGACCTTGTCTTGAGGTTTTTTTTCCCCCAAGTACTGCATTTCATGTTAGATTGGTAAAGAATAGTTCAGGCCAGGTGGTGGTGGCGCATGCCTTTAATCCCAGCACTTGGGAGGCAGAGGCTGTCAGATCTCTGAGTTTGAGGTCAGTCTAGTCTACAAAGTAAGTTCCAGGACTACATAGAGAAACCCTATCTGACGGGGAGGGGTTAATTCAAAATTAATTTTAATTATAAAATGTAGGCTAAGTCTGGAAGTGTCCAAGCTATAGTGTCTTCCTTCAGAATGATGGGTAATGTTGCGTTCCCTCTGGTCTGGTGGCCACTTCCATGATCTTCTACCTCCTTTACTTCTATGTCAGACTAAAGACAGTGAAATGTTAGTGGTTTTGTTGTTGTTTCTGTGGGTCTGTATAACTCCTGCCTGGTAGACATCAGGGCAGGGCATGGACCTCACATTTACTTTTGCCTTGTACTGAAGATGATAAAGATGTCTGCTATGAGTTACAGTAAGTAGGTGCTCAGTTTAGATTGCAGGCAGTTCAGAGAGTCTCTGCCCTGTGGCCATGTGCCTATTTCCTCTGCAGGCCAATCCCAGTGCTGACCTCTACTATACGACCTTCAGTGATGCCCTCTACCTGACCATGTTCAAGGTGCTTCGAGACACTCTGCACCACATGAAGGGTAAGGGTGTTGGTGGGTGTGGGTGTGGGTACAGGGGTGGGGCCCCGGGCCTTTGTCACAGTCTGGTACTTGCTTTCTCTTGGTGCCAACTTAGAAATCACACATAAAAACAGATGTAGCTTATGGGTGTAGTCTTAGCTGCTTGGAAGGTGAGCTGAGCCCAAGAGTTTGAGACCAATTGAGACAATTTAGCAAGATCCCTCTATCTCCAAAAGTAAAAGATCACATGTGAGCAGCATGATCACATGACTGAACTTTAGTGGAAATTAGGAAATTTTTTAGAGATTCTGTCCCTGATGCTAGTACTGGCAGTGATGGCTAAAGAGATGGTTTATTTCCTAATATGTTTTTCTGCACACATTGTATCATTGTCCTGTGCATATAGCTTTACATATCATATTTAGACATTTTAGAAAATAAAAGGTTTAGCGTTTCCTCCCAACTTCTCATGTATTTTTCTCATTCTGTTTCTTCATAACATTAAATGTTCCTCTTAAATATGTTTTGGTGACTACATAGATTTCTAAGATATAGATACACTATAATTGACTTAACTATTCCTAATCTAATTAAGAGGGCCCCTGAGAAACAGTTTTATGTGGACCATAGCATCAAAGGTTTGCATCCCCTCAGGAGTAAATTAGGGATGGCGAACCTGGCCTGACATCCTAGAGTCCTCTTGCCTTGGCTATTTGTTACTGGTCTGACCTCTGCCTATTACAGTAGTTCTGGAATTTTCAGGCCCCAAGGATGAGAATTTGGAAAGTCTCTAATCTTTCAAGTGAATTAACTCATTGATTATACATCCCTTTATTGGTATTTCATATATCTGAGTTCTAGTTTTTGACTGCTTAAAAGACAGTACCATGAGCTTAGAGTATAGCTCAGTGTAGAGCACTTGCCTACAGGAATAAGCACCTGGACTGATCCCCAAAACGGAATCAGAATAACCCAAAGCAAAATGAAAGCCTGGGTCTGACTCCTCTGACCGGAAACTGTATGCTTTTGAAGAGCTGTGACAGACTGTTCGTGCTTGGCCCTGCAGGCACTCTCCCAGAACCCCAGCAGCACCTCAGAGACCCCGTTTGTTTGTGTTGAGAGGGAACAGCCTTAGCTGTTGGCACCTGCTGCCTGTATTGTGGTGTGGCTATTTCTGTCTGTGACCATCCCCCCCACCCCAAACTTTCTTTCCCACAGACCTCCCCACCTCCTTTGTGAAAGAGATCCATGACTTTGTGTTGGAGCAGTTCAACATGAGCCAAGGGGAGCTCCAGAAGATTCTACATGACGCAGACAGGGTCCACAGTGAGATGAGTCCCCTCAAACTGCGCTGCCAAGCAAACGCTGCCTGTGTGGACCTCATGGTGTGGGCTGTGAAGGACGAGCAGGGTGAGCCCCGAGCTACCTCCCTGTGTCCTGTGAGCTCTGGGCCTGCCCAAGGATCCCCCATGTGTTTCCCAAAGTGACTTCTAGAATACCTGGCCCAGGCATTTGCTGTTCTGTCCTGCAGTGTGAGGCAGTGGACCTGGGAGGGAGGGGAAGCCCAAGGCTCCAAGCCTGTGCATTCTCCCTGGACCTAGGAGGGAGGGGAAGCCCAAGGCTCCAAGCCTGTGCATTTTCCCTGCTGGTTTTCTGAAGGTTCTTTAGACTTTGCTCTGAGAGGTGCAGGTTCATAGCTGGAGGATAAGAGTCTGTTCTAGTAGATGGGGGAGTCTGAGAAACATTCTTGCAGAGTAAAACACTGTGAGACAAGAGGGGTCCCACCCACAGAGAAGATAGTGTAGGTTCACATCATGTGGGTGCCTGCTTCAAGACTCCCGATGTTGCTCTTAGAGTTAATACCTGTAACAGATATTTCTATAAGGTTTACTAAGTCCTGTGATTAATCAGTAAGAACATATTTTCTGGGGTTGGAGATTTAGCTCAGTGGTAGGCCCTGGGTTCGGTCCTCATCTCCGAGGGTGAGAAAAAAGACAAAAAAAAGAACATTTTCTGAATGTTGGGCTTTGGTGATCATTTGTATCTACTTCTGATTTTAAATTAAGGTGCAGAAAACCTTTGCATCAAGCTGTCTGAAAAGCTGCAATCCAAGACATCCAGCAAGGTCATCATTGCCCATTTGCCCTTGCTAATCTGCTGCCTACAGGTCAGTTTCCATAGACTCCCATTCACAGGTGTCCTTACTGTGCCTCAGGCTGAAGCTGATTCTCTAATGTCAAGCAAAAGGCAACAAAGGTGTCCTTTGAAGAGTCCGATTAGAGCCTGCTGTGCACTGAGGGCAGGCTGCTCCATGTAGGACCATGTATTTCTGCAAGAGTGCTTGCCTGAAAGAGGACCTGTGTCCTCCTCGATGTGACACAGCCTCACATGTAATCAGGCCAGCAGGTGAGCTGTGACATAGACCACAGGGCCTCGCAGAGAGATGATCTGGTTAAAACGCTCAGTTTTGCTTATCTCCCCTTGAGAGAGATCCCATTGAATGCATACCTACCCTTGCTTAACAGCCTACTCTGTACCTTAATTTGTTTACTTAAAAGAAACAAACAGTCTTAGAAATATATGTGCCTTGACTGGTGAAGAATCAGTACCATTTCCTTTTCTTTACCCATAAGCAGGCAGTCTCTGGGAACTTTGATTTTGGAAGTTTGGGTCTGATATCAGAAGGCTTAAGGCCTTTTGGATGATCCTTTCCAAACAGCATGATGGACTGATGCTGTGTTGCAGGGTCTGGGCCGCCTGTGTGAAAGGTTCCCAGTGGTGGTACACTCGGTGACACCATCTTTGAGAGACTTTCTAGTGATTCCATCCCCGGTGCTGGTGAAGCTCTATAAGTACCACAGTCAGTACCACACAGGTAATCGTTCTTATATTTGTTTGCTTTTATTCTTTACTCTTTGCTCTTTGAGGGCCTGCCATCCAGCTCCCAAATAAATGCATGGAGCCTTACTTTTACTTATGAATGCCCGGCCATAGCTTGGCTTGTTGCTAGCCAGCTTTTCTTTTTTCTTTTTTTTTTATATTTTATTTACTTATTATGTATACAGTACTCTGTCTGCACATCTGCCTGCAGGCCAGAAGAAGGTATCAGATCTCACTACAGATGGTTGTGAGCCACCATTTGGTTGCAGGGAATTGAACTCAGGACCCCTGGAAGAACAGCCAGTGCTCTTAACTGCTAAGCCATCTCTCCAGCCCAGCTTTTCTTAACTTAAATTATCCCATCTACCTTTTGCCTCTGAGCTTTTACCTTTTTCTATTTCTGTATATCTTTTCTTTCCTTCTTATTCCATGTCTGGCTGTATGGCTGGGTTGCTGGCCCCTGGCATCCTCCTCTCCTCCTTTTCTCTCACTCCTCAGTCTTCTTTCCCCAGATTTATTCTCTCTGCCTGCCAGCCCCACCTATCCTTTCTCCTGTCTAGCTATTGGCCATTCAGCTCTTTATTAGACCAATCATGTGTTTTAGGCAGGCAAAGTAACACAGCTTCACAGAATTAAGCAAATGCAATATAAAAGAACGCAACACCAGGCAGTGGTGGCGCATGCCTTTAATTCCAGCACTCGGGAGGCAGAGCCAGGCAGATATCTGTGAATTTGAGACCAGCCTGGGCTACAGAGTGAGTTCCAGGAAAGGTGCCAAAGGTACACAGAGAAACCCTGTCTCAAAAAACAAAAAAACAAAGAATGCAACACATCTTTGCATCATTAAACAAATATTCCACAGCATAAACAAATGTAACACATCTTCAACTAATATTCCACAACAAGTTCTCATCTTCAGCATTCAGGGCTTCTGGATCCTTGAGAGAGGGGGCTGTGTAATTATTTGAGTTCTGGCTATACTTTTGTGGGCCATTCCTCTCCTCTATATCCTTCCTTCTCTCTTTCTCTACAGATCCCCATTCCCTAGGTTTCAGGCCTTTCTCTGCCTCCCACTGGAGACCTCTTGAGATCTTGGCTTTGGTTTTTGTTTTGTTGTTTGGCATTTCTCTTGAGGAAGTAGATAGGAACCCTCCATGCCTCAGAGCTGGGCTAGGAGTCTCATGTACACCACCTCACTTGGTCCCCACTGCCTCATAAGAGGATGTAGGCTCAGAGCAGATCTTCTCATGTAATAGGAATTAGTACAGATTGATGAATTAACTAATTAACTAGTCCAGCCTTCGTAGATGTGAGGCACTAATGTCGTTAATGTCATGCATAGTTACACTGCTGTCTCTTCCCTTCAGATGAAGAAACCCAAACCTAACTGTCAGAAGCCTCCCCCGTCCTTAAAGACACTCAAACAGAAGAAAAACAATCCTTGATTTATAAGTGTGATGTTTTCTAGCTTAGGGTCTTTTGAATCAATCATTGTAACTTTGTTAAGGAATGGTGTAAATGTTTAAGTTTGTGCGTAGGCTCTTCCAGGCTTCTGTCACATGCACCACCACCCCCACACACACACTTTACCTGCTGTGTGCACACTGCTTGGCGTCCCAGAGCAGGACTATGCCTCACTGAGCATCAGAGCTGCATTCATGTGGATATTTGCCATTCATTTATTTATTTTGTTGTTGTTGCTGTTTGAGACAGGATCTCTCTATAGTCCTGGCTGTCCTGGAACTCACTATTTACCCCAGGCTGGCCTTGGATTTACAGAGATCTGCCTGCCTCTGTCTCTGGAGTGCTAGGATTAAAGGTGTGTGCCACCATGCCTGACTTTGTCATTTTTTTAAAAATGGTTCATTAAGAAATTGTTGAGCTTACTTTTTAAGCAAGCTTGTAAACTTTATAAGCCACCTGTCCTTTTGATTTAAACATGTTCCTTCACCTTTTCTGTTGGCCTCAGATTCTTGGTTCTAAAATGTTTGGTCTGGTCAGTAAGCTAGGCGCGGTGGTGTAGATTGAAGTTTTCCTGTGTTCCACAACTGCTTGGTCCCAAATAAACACAGACTTATATTAATTACAAACTGTTTGGTCTATGGCTCAAGCTTATTGCAAGCTAGCTATTACATCTTTTTTTTTTGTTGTTGTTGTTGTTGTTGTTGTTGTTTTTTGTTTTTTGGAGACAGGGTTTCTCCGTGTAGCTTTGCGCCTACCCTGGAACTCACTTGGTAGCCCAGGCTGGCCTTGAACTCACAGAGATCTGCCTGGCTCTGCCTCCCGAGGGCTGGGATTAAAGGCATGCGCCACCACCACCCGGCCTTAGCTATTACATCTTAAATTACCCCATTTCTATTAATCTATGTATCACCACGTGTCTCGTGGCTTTACCTGTGTTCTATTACAGCATCTCCCCTGACTCCACCCTCTTCTCCCTGTATTTCTGCTTGGATTTCCTGTCTAGCTCTAACCTGTCTAGGCCAGAGCAGCTTCTTTATTAACGAATGGGAGCAACACATATTCACAGTTTACAGAAAGACATCTCACAGCACTTCTCTTTTCTGTCTAATCAAAAAGGATGGTTTTAACTTTAACATAGTAAAATTATATATAACAAAACAGTTATCAAGCAAGAATTACAGTTACAATATCTAGTCTATTTGTATTTGGTAAAATTAGAGAAAATACTCTATCATTCATCCTATATTTATGAGTCTAAAGTTTCATTTCAAATTAACCTTTTATCATAACCAAGGAAAACTGTAATTATAACTATCTAGTCTTCAACTCCTTCAAAGACCCCAGAAGTATATAATATTATCTGAGTAAACAAGAATTGTAAGCATTGTAAGCAACGTCCATAATTCTAGAAATGACAGAGACATCTGGCTGCCTGGACAGTCATCCAAAGTTCCTCTGTAATGTTGGGGTATCCATCTTTGGCCTACAGGCCAAGAGTCTCTGGCAGACTTTTCAGAGAAGCAGGAAATTTGAAGGACTGTTCTGCCTAATGGCAAAGTTTGTCAGTGGCTTTCCTCTGTGTCCTGCAGAATGTCTGGCAGTTTATTCTGCAAAGCAGGAACCTAAAGGAGCATCCTGCCTTGTTTTGGCAAGCTCAGTGGTCATTTTCACATGGGTCCTGGATGTCCAGATTGTCCCGCATACTGTCAAGCAGTCCAGGCAAGAGCAGTTTCTTACCCATATGGCTAGCCTTTTCTATATTGTAAGCAAACTTTGATGCCCATCATCCTCTTTGAAGTAATTGGTGCTGCCGGGTACAGATATGTCTCACTATCCAGAAAAGTCTTAAGTTCTTAAAATATTTTAAATGCCATATTCTGTAGGTTTTTGAAGTGTTTGAAGATTACTTACCTAATTGAAATATGTCTTTGTATATCTAGAAAACTTAACTAACATGACTATAAGGTTGATTATAATAGATGGCTAATTATTAATCTGTATTTCTTAATTATACATTATAATTTTAAATGAGCTGAATAAACATAATATCTTAAACAAGAGTAGGAATATACATACAGTATAGCAAAACTGACCTTAAATTTGTATTAATAAACCAAAATCCATACCAATGTAAAGTATTTTGAGATTAACAGTTTTTTTATTAAAGTGGATTTAATAATCTACTGTTTTATCCTATCATTTCTATATTATATCCCCCTTTTTTCTTTTAGAAAGTGATTGACTATGACCAATAATAATTTGTGACTAACCCCTAAACAAAGACAAACATCCATAATTTATTTTTGGGAATGTGGATATAGTTTTCTAGACTACTTCTTGCTAATTTGGGGCACTGGAAATCTTATAGGGATCCTGAGAAAATTTAGAATTATTGTCTAGTATTGATTGTAGTAGTCTGTGAAGCTGGATCATCTTAGCCAGCTGCCTTGAAGCTGTTCTGGGTGTTGGATCATCTGGGCCATAGATCCCATTGGAGACCTCTCGGGGTCTTCCTTGATGGAACCATATTAACCTGGAAGGAATCCACAGCTTCTCGTCTTCTGTGGAAACAAATCAGATCCTCTTTTCCAAAGCAACATATCCTCAGACCCAAACTTTGAAGTCAAGATACCTTTAAAATATGTATGTTGGTTTAACTTAGCAGCCCCCACAATCAAATGTCTCTCTGCAGTTAAAAATCCCTAAGACAACACAATAATATACAGTATCCAGACTCTCTGTATTTTCCATCTTTACGTGGCTTTTTTTATTATTATTCTATTTACTTTTTAAGGACTTTGTCTATCCTTTTTCTTTTCTCTCCCAAGCCTATGTATATTTTTAAACACACTGTAACCCATTTAGAGGTTTTTT